>JAQFVV010012549.1:2660735-2949613 GCA_028023455.1 Epiperipatus broadwayi
TATAAACAGAAAGAAGGGTTATTGATAGGAGGGGCATTAAGTGGAGTGTTGAGTGATATTTACATGCAAGATATGGAAGAAGCTATGGTGAAGGAGGAAAATGGACCAATTTTAATTAAGAGATATGTAGATGATTTCTTATTGATATTTAATAAGACTGAAAGACAAGTAAAAAAGTATTATGATAAGGTTAATAAGTTGGATAAGAAGTTAAGATTCACAATGGAATGGGAAAAGAATAATGAATTGGTGTATTTGGATATAATGATGAAAAAAGAGTATAGTAAAGGGAAGTGTAAAGTGAGAACAGGGGTGTTTAGAAAGGAGAAGGGTAATATAGTGAATTGGGAGTCTGATGTAGATAAGCAATTTAAAATTAATTCTATAACATCAAGAGTATTTAGAGCAAATAATTATTGCAGAGGTAAAGAAGATTATAAAAAAGAAATAGATATGATATTTAAGGAGTTTAGGGATAGTGAGTATCCAGAAAAGATAATAAAGAGGAATATTGAGAGTGTAGAAAGGAAATGTAGAAAGAAAGAAGAGAATGAGAGAAGAGTAATTAAAAGGGATAGGAAAAACAAATATATAGGAATAAGAGTACATGATTATAGAATAGTTAGGAAAATTAATAGTATAATTGAAAAGCTTAATGTAAAATATAGAAATGATGTGAAATACAGAATAGTGAATAAGAAGAGAAAAAATTTGATGAAAGTTTTGGATAATAAATATATAGATAAAGAGAGGAATTATGTTAATGGGGTTTATATGATAGAGTGTAAAAAGTATAGGGATAAGGGGGTTAGAAATAAATATGTGGGTGAGACAAAGAACTCTATATATACAAGGTTGAGGCAACATAGGTATGAAAAAAGTTCACCAGTATTTGTGCATATGATGGAGACAGGGCATGATTTGGAGAAGGAAAGTATAAAAATGATTAGTTTTGCAAACAGTAGAAGGGACAGGAAGATAAGAGAATCATTGTTAATTAAGAAAATAAGGCCTAGTATTAATAGAGAAAAAGGGATTAGGACTTTGGTAGTGTGAAATTAAACAGTAGAAAAGTTTAGAATGATTTAAGTGAGGGGAAATGTAAAGCTTGATAGGGTAAAGAATTAAAATTTAGGGTAATTAAATAATAGAAGTGGTTAATAGAGGGAGCTAGGTGATGGGGAAAGAAAGGAAGTTGGGAAGTGGTTAATAAAGAATTAAAATTTAGGGTAATTAAATAATAGAAGTGGTTAATAGAGGGAGCTAGGTGATGGGGAAAGAAAGGAAGTTGGGAAGTGGTTAATAAAGAATTAAGAGTTAGGGTAATTAAGTAATAGAAGTGGTTAATAGGGGGAGCTAGTTGATGGGGAAAGAAAGGAAGTTGGGAAGTGGTTAATAATAATAAAAAAGATGGAGGAAAGGTGAAGGTAGAAGGAAAGTTAAGGTAAAATAGTTAAGTTTGTATTGATATTAAATGTTATAAGATGGTAGTTAAATAAGTAAAGATGGTAGGGAGTATTAGAGTATATATGAGGAAGGGAATTGAGGGGATGGTATGAAGGTATAAAATGAAGTAAGTAGGGTATAAATGAGAGTGTAAAAAAAGGGGGAAAGAATGATTTTAGTTTATGGTTTTTGTTTTTTGATTTTTAATATTTTTTTTGATTTTTATTTTTAAGTTTATTTTTTAATTTTAATTTTTGATTTTGGGTTTTTGGTCTTATATATGTAATTATGATAAAAATGATAATTTTTGGTATTAATTTTTTAGATTAATGTTTTAATGGGTTTTAAGGGTTTTGTTTTTAATGGTTTGATGATAAAATTTGAATTGTTTTAATACATTTATTTGCTTGTAATCTTAAAAAATAATTTAAAAATGATTTTAAAGAAATTTTTATATTTTTATTATTAAAAATTTATTATTATTATTTTTTATAGTTTAGGTTTTATGTTTTGGGTTTTTTTAAAAGATATGGGAAAATTTTGGTTGAAAGGTTTTGGACTGAGTTGTTTTTGCTTTATATTATTTTGTTTTATTATAATTTTATATGAGAATATGAAGAATAATAATTTTGGTTGTATTGATATAATATTTATCTAATTTTTTTATGTTGTAGATCTGACGAAGACTGCTAGTACAGTCGAAACTGTTAAATAAATAAAATTATTTGCTTAAAGTGTTAAAGGAGTGTTGATGAGTTTATAGTGAAATATAAAAAGAAGCAAAATATAGAGGGAGAAAGAAGAAATGGATAAGAGTTATATGTGAAATATAAGATAATACACGAAAGAATAACAGGCTAAAGAAGTTTGTGAATATTGTGGATATACAACCAGGATGGAAGACATTAACAATGTTAAGAAGTATATAGAATATATTAAAGTGGTAGCAGGGGAGGAGGTGTCAAGAATGGTACACAGAAGATGGAGATTATTAATTAGATTAAATAATGTTAAGAATAATATAAGGTTCATGAAAAGGTGCTTAAATAGAAATGTTATTCCAAATTTTGTGAAAATGGAAAAGTTGAGGAGGATGATGAAAAATAAAGAAGACTTGATAAGGAATATGGAGGATAGAGTATTAAGAGAATATATAAGAGATGGATATAGAAATAAAAACAGGATTTATGAAGATATTAAGGATTTGGAAAGGAAACTGGTGACTAGAATTAATAGGAAAGAAGAACAATTATTTGAAGACTTGTTTGAAGTGAAGAGAGGTATTATAAATGATAAGACAAATGAAAGACATAAGAAGAAGATGGATAAGTTGATGAGAAGAGAAGGAAAAGAAGTAGAAGGAGAAGAAAGAAATGAAGAAAGTAATGTATGTAACTTGACATTAATAAAATTGAAAGAAGAACATTTAAGGATAATAAACAAAGGATTGAAGTATGTTCCATATGAAGATAGTAGCAGAGAAGATACTATGGAATTACAAATAGGGGTAGAAAAAATGGTGCAGAGAGTGTTGGAGGACAAATATGGGATATATTATTATGATAATAGAGATGTGTATAATGTTATGAATGGGAATGATAAAAAATGGATGAATGAATTAAAAGAAGATATTGGTAATATGGTATATAAAATGAAGTATGTAAGACAAAATAGGAAACAGATGGAAAGAAAGATAAGGATAGATGAAGTTAAAAAACTTAAAAGGGAATATGAAAGAGATGTAATTTTTATGAAGTCAGATAAAGGTGGAAAATTGGTTGTAATGTATAGAGAAGAATATATTAAAAAAATGGAAGAGTTGTTGAAGGAGGAATTTTTTGTTAAAATAGGAAGGAATGATACGAAGATGAAGAGTGATAAGATATATGGAATGGTTAAAGGATTGTATAATAAAGGAATAATAAGTAGGGGAGTAATGGAAAATATAGTAAGTAAGGATTGTGAGGTGGCGAAGATTTATGGAGCGCCAAAAATATATAAAGAAGGGGTGCCATTGAGACCAGTGATTAATGGTATAGGATCGTATTATGATAGGGTATCAAAATGGTTGGGAAAGATGTTTAGGAAGTATGTGAATAGGGAGAGTGTGGCTTTCATAAAAAATAATAGGCAGTTGGTGGAGGAAATTAGGGAAAGGGTGGAAAAATATGAGAGGTATAATTTGATAATGGTGAAAATGGATGTGGTGTCTATGTACACAAATATAGATGTAAAGAAAGCAATAGGGTTGGCAGTGGACAAGTATAGGAGGGATAGAGAGAAAGAGGTAGAAATGCCAGTAGAAGTGTTGGAAAATTTAATGAGCTTGTGTTGTAGAGATATTACTTTTCAGTTTAATGGGAGTTATTATAAACAGAAAGAAGGGTTATTGATAGGAGGGGCATTAAGTGGAGTGTTGAGTGATATTTACATGCAAGATATGGAAGAAGCTATGGTGAAGGAGGAAAATGGACCAATTTTAATTAAGAGATATGTAGATGATTTCTTATTGATATTTAATAAGACTGAAAGACAAATAAAAAAGTATTATGATAAGGTTAATAAGTTGGATAAGAAGTTAAGATTCACAATGGAATGGGAAAAGAATAATGAATTGGTGTATTTGGATATAATGATGAAAAAAGAGTATAGTAAAGGGAAGTGTAAAGTGAGAACAGGGGTGTTTAGAAAGAAGGAGAAGGGTAATATAGTGAATTGGGAGTCTGATGTAGATAAGCAATTTAAAATTAATTCTATAACATCAAGAGTATTTAGAGCAAATAATTATTGCAGAGATAAAGAAGATTATAAAAAGGAAATAGATATGATATTTAAGGAGTTTAGGGATAGTGAGTATCCAGAAAAGATAATAAAGAGGAATATTGAGAGTGTAGAAAGGAAATGTAGAAAGGAAGAAGAGAATGAGAGAAGAGTAATTAAAAGGGATAGGAAAAACAAATATATAGGAATAAGAGTACATGATTATAGAATAGTTAGGAAAATTAATAGTATAATTGAAAAGCTTAATGTAAAATATAGAAATGATGTGAAATACAGAATAGTGAATAAGAAGAGAAAAAATTTGATGAAGGTTTTGGATAATAAATATATAGATAAAGAGAGGAATTATGTTAATGGGGTTTATATGATAGAGTGTAAAAAGTGTAGGGATAAGGGGGTTAGAAATAAATATGTGGGTGAGACAAAGAACTCTATATATACAAGGCTGAGGCAACATAGGTATGAAAAAAGTTCACCAGTATTTGTGCATATGATGGAGACAGGGCATGATTTGGAGAAGGAAAGTATAAAAATGATTAGTTTTGCAAACAGTAGAAGGGACAGGAAGATAAGAGAATCATTGTTAATTAAGAGAATAAGGCCTAGTATTAATAGAGAAAAAGGGATTAGGACTTTGGTAGTGTGAAATTAAACAGTAGAAAAGTTTAGAATGATTTAAGTGAGGGGAAATGTAAAGCTTGATAGGGTAAAGAATTAAAATTTAGGGTAATTAAATAATAGAAGTGGTTAATAGAGGGAGCTAGGTGATGGGGAAAGAAAGGAAGTTGGGAAGTGGTTAATAAAGAATTAAGAGTTAGGGTAATTAAGTAATAGAAGTGGTTAATAGGGGGAGCTAGTTGATGGGGAAAGAAAGGAAGTTGGGAAGTGGTTAATAATAAAAAAAAGATGGAGGAAAGGTGAAGGTAGAAGGAAAGTTAAGGTAAAATAGTTAAGTTTGTATTGATATTAAATGTTATAAGATGGTAGTTAAATAAGTAAAGATGGTAGGGAGTATTAGAGTATATATGAGGAAGGGAATTGAGGGGATGGTATGAAGGTATAAAATGAAGTAAGTAGGGTATAAATGAGAGTGTAAAAAAAGGGGGGAAAGAATGATTTTAGTTTATGGTTTTTGTTTTTTGATTTTTAATATTTTTTAATATTTTTTTGATTTTTATTTTTAAGTTTATTTTTTAATTTTAATTTTTGATTTTGGGTTTTTGGTCTTATATATGTAATTATGATAAAAATGATAATTTTTGGTATTAATTTTTTAGATTAATGTTTTAATGGGTTTTAAGGGTTTTGTTTTTAATGGTTTGATGATAAAATTTGAATTGTTTTAATACATTTATTTGCTTGTAATCTTAAAAAATAATTTAAAAATGATTTTAAAGAAATTTTTATATTTTTATTATTAAAAATTTTTTATTATTATTTTTTATAGTTTAGGTTTTATGTTTTGGGTTTTTTTAAAAGATATGGGAAAATTTTGGTTGAAAGGTTTTGGACTGAGTTGTTTTTGCTTTATATTATTTTGTTTTATTATAATTTTATATGAGAATATGAAGAATAATAATTTTGGTTGTATTGATATAATATTTATCTAATTTTTTTATGTTGTAGATCTGACGAAGACTGCTAGTACAGTCGAAACTGTTAAATAAATAAAATTATTTGCTTAAAGTGTTAAAGGAGTGTTAATGAGTTTATAGTGAAATGTAATTATTTCCATTAATCTCATTCGTTCATAGTTAAACTTATATTTGATTTATTGAACACTGGATTTTATTTAGGTAGATTTATATATGTACAGTCATTTGTTCAATATTTAATAATTTGCATATGTTTGGATCTGTATGAAAGAAGACATTCCTATCAGTTTAATGAGTTAGGGAACAATCTCAGAATGTGTCATCCTTGTATAAATTGTAGTGGTATTAAATAACTTTTAGGACAAAAGAGCACTTCTTATAATTATTGTATAGAAGGTTTACTCAATTAGGGCTAGGACTAAAATGGCCATCCCTTTATCATTATTATTATATAAATGATTATATTTAGAAATATAATCCAAAAAAGACCATTTGTTATGATTATTGTAATAAAGATACCATTGATGTCTATCTGTGATGTCCTTGATTTAATGTTACTTATGAGAAACAACCAAATACACCTAATTCAAGTAACTATTACTCTCTTGCATAAAATTAAGATATCCCACTTAACAGATACAAGATTTTATTAGTATGAAAAATAACAATCATTTATAAACAGAATTATCATTAGTTCTACTAGCACCTGTAAGGCTTACAAAAATAATAATAAGACAGGTATACTCTGTATAATTACCCTAGGTCGGTCTTTGGTACCTTCAGACCCGAATATCTGGTTCTCCTCCCATCGTTGGTCCTGTTCTGAATTCACGCCTCACTTAAGTCTCTCAGAAAATCAGGACTGACACTAATCTGTCCTTTGTCTGCTAGATTATATCTACTTTTTGTTCTATTGTTTATTCCTTATCAATTTTAATCACCAAATTATTCTGGGCTTATTTCTGAACTAATTAATTAAATTGTTCTTTACATTTTTAATCCTTCATTTAATTAATTATTTATTCGGATCTTCCATCTTGTTTTACACCTTGCTTTTAATAAAATATCTATATGAAAAACCATTTGTAATTTCTAATTTTCATTTTTATTAAATCTACTCGTTTACTTTCACATGTAATTATTTACACTTTTAACTTCTGGAGTACACACAGTTTCAAACGTATTTTCTCTTAATATTAATCGTACTACAACATAACAATTCCTCCCCCACTCCAGAAGTTATGGTTTATCTGTCTTATACATATTCTTTTAGGTACAAAGGTCTTCTTTTACATCGTATTGGTCTAGGTGATTTCCTCTTTTCAATCTGTATTTTATCCTCTTCAACTGCATCTTCTTCGATGTCAGTCAGTATCATCTGTTTATCTGAATTCTTTTCATTTGTATGTTGGAACTGCTGGAACATATCTAGTTGTATGTCATCTTTACTTTTACGAATATGATTTTTGTGACGCTTATATACGTTTCTGTTTTTGCCTTTAATATCATAAATTTGCTTTGATCGCGTCCATTCAATTTTTCCATTAACCCATTGTTTGTGTAGTATATATCTGAATATTACCACATCTCCAATGTTAAAGTTTTTTACTGGGTCTTGGTTATATTTATATATGTGTGTATCAGGTCACAAAAAATCTAAATTAGTTCGTATTTTCTGACCGAATAACATTTCAGCTGGCGATCTTCCAGTTGTTGTTGATGGAGTTATATGTTGATACATCATGAATTCCTGTAAAACGTTTTTCATATCCGTATTTTTGTTTTTTCTTAAATATTTCTTCACTTGCCCTACTGCATTTTCCATCAAATCATTTGATTCAGTGTGATAAGGGGGTGTAAATACATGTTTGATGTCCCATTTTCCAAATTATATTTTTAATTCTTCACTCGCAAATCCAGTTCCATTGTCACTTGAGATGATTGCTTGTGGAAATCCATGTATATAAAATATGTCTGTTAAACATTTTATTGTTTTGCTTACACTAGTATTTTTAACCTCGTGACATTCTATCCATTTAGAGAAAGCATCGCTAAAATTAAATAATTTCTTCCTTCTATTGGCGCCGCATGGTCTATATGAAGTCTTTGCCTCGGATATATTGGTTTAGGCCAAGAAGAATATTGTTTATTCAGCAGAGTTATTTCAGACTTACATTTATCACATTTCTTAATATACTTTTCAATATCATTACTTATCTGTGGCCACCAAACATAACTTCGAGCTAGAGGTTTAGCTCGCACAATGCCTAGGTGCCCCTGATGCAAAAGTTGTAGAACTTTCATTCTCCCTATAGGAGGTATAACTACCCTGTCTCCCATAATAATACACCCTTTACAGACCAACAATTGGTCTCTATTGACCCAAAACCCCATTGCTAAATTTTCAGGTTTTTTATTAGGCCAACCTTTGCTTATCCATTTCCTAAGTAACGCATACCCGTCATTTTCATTTGTCCATGTCTGAACTACTTTACTATTTATGACTTGTGATTTCATATTGTCAATATGATTAACTTCCACATCAGTTTCATAGTTGTCATTATTTCCGGGCACTCTAGATAGAGCGTCCGCATGAGAAATTATTTTTCCTTTTTGATATTTTAGATTGAAATCTTAAGCAGTAAGTGTATTAGCCCATCTGAGCATGCGTGGACTTAAATGCTTTGGCATCAGATGATCTTTTCTTATAATCCCTAGCAAAGGTTTGTGATCTGTTACTAATTCAAATTTCCGTCCATATATAAACTGGTGAAATTTTTTCACAGCAAACATGACTGCCAAAGCTTCTTTGTCCAGCTGACTATAATTTTTTTCAGCTTTAGATAAAGTCCGCGAAGCATAAGCTACAGGACGTTCATGCCCATCTATTTGATGCATTAAAACTGCTCTGATTCCATATTGTGATGCATCTGTAGTAATAGTGATGTCTTTATCACTATCAAAATGCACTAATAAGCTACTAGAGGTTAACAATTCCTTAACTGCTTTAAATGCTTTTTCATGTTTGGTATTCCAAATCCATTTCTGATCTTTGCATAGCAGTTCGTATAGAGGAGTTGCGACCATCGCTTTGTTCTTTAGAAAAGGTTCGAAAAAAATTAATCAAACCTAGAAAAGCTTGAAGTTGCTTGACATTTATTGGGCTTGGAACATCTTTGACTGCCCTAATTTTTTAAGTTAATGGACTTTTCCCTTTTTCCGAAATCAGATGGGCTAAAAACTTTAATTCTTCCATTTCCCAAATGCATTTTTTAACATTTAATTTTACCCCTGCGTTATTTAGTTTCTAGCATACTTCCCGAATTTTACTTATTAATTTTTCCGGTGATGTCACAGCAATCAAAATGTCATCATAATATGGCATCACTCCTTCCAAGCCTTGTAATATTGAATTTATTTTTGCTTGAAATATGTTTGGAGCGGATGTAATTCCAAAAGGGAGACAATTACATTTGAATAATCCAAAAGGGGTCGTAATTGTTAATAACCGAGCTGTATCATCTGTAACTTTTAGTTGGTGATATGCCGAATTTAAATCCAATTTCGCAAAATTTTTTGCTTTAGCTAGATTACTGAGAATCTCACGTACATTTGGCACCAGGTAAGCTCCCTTATTAAGATACTTATTTACTGTTGTTCTATAATCTCCACACAGCCTAATTTTTCCTTCTGGTTTTGCTAACACAAAAATCGGCGTGGCCCAATCCCGCCTCCTCGACTGGGGATAACATGTCTTTTTTAACTAATGCTTCTATTTTTTCCTCTACTAACTGCCTTTGTGCAAAAGGTATTATTCTTGGTTTACAAATAACTGGTTTAACATTTTCATTTAAGTGCAAGTCAATGGGTTTTGATTTTATCAAACCTAAATCTTCCGTAAATAAATTCGGATATAACTCTATCATTTCTTTTTCCACCGAGACCTTTTTAACTATATTAAATTTAATGCCTAAATCTTTAAACCAGTTTCTTCCTATTAACGGACTAATATCTTTATCTACTATATATATATATAGGTAATTTGTAGTTTTTATTTTTAAAACCAACTATTACTTCGGATTTCCCAATTAACTTGATCGGGTTCCCGTTGACATCTCTAACGTTAATGTTAGCTTTCTGTATTTTAATCTGAGGGCTCTCTGTGGATATTTCCTTCCACTTTTTCATAGATATTAATGAAATTCCTGAGACACTATCTATTTCCATTTCTACTCTTTTGTTACTTAACTTAATCTCTAGCATGAATTGATCCTGCTCATTTTTTAAGATATTTTTTTTAATTACTGGTTTCCACTGTTTCTGCTCTTTACTATATTCAGATTTTCATTTAGGTTTTTTGCACACTGCTGCTAAATGGCCTTTGCCCCCACAGTTGTAACATTTTTCGTTCCTCCATTTACAGCTTTTAGACAAATGACCTACTTTACCACAACAAAAGCATTTTATTTCAAAACTTTTCCCTTCTTTAGTACAATCCTTATCCTTTCTCTCTATTTTAAAAATAGTATTCCTAGAGTTTTCTTCCATTCTATTTGAAAAAACTAAAGCTTGTTCTACCACTGATTCATATACTATTCCCTTTTGAATAGCACCTTCATAAGTCATCTGAATTTCAATTAATAATGATTGATGCAATTTATCGTCCTTCATTCCCCATAATAACTGGTCAATAAGAATTTGTTCCACAAAGTCGCCATATTCACAATTCTTTGCTAATTGGCGTAGAACAATATCATATTTTTTTATCGATTCAAGTTTGTATTGTTTGCGGTTCCTCAATTTTAACCTAGCTAAATACTTCGATGGTCTTGGACTAAAATAATCTGTTAGTCTTTGAACCAGGTCATCGTAGTTACTACTATCTGTAACTTGTCCACTATACAATTTGTTTACTATTTCAATAACTTTTCTACCTGACAAACATAATAATGCTGCTACTTTCCTGTCATTTTCAATAATACTATTCAACTTAAAATAACTTTGTAATTGAAGCACATAAAAAGGCCATTCGTGCGGATTATCTATCCCAAATTCCGATATATTAGCTTGTCCTATCGACATTTTAATCCGTTAACAACTCACCGACTTCTGAATTACTGTTTGGTGTACTTCTTTCATAAGCTTGAAAAACAGGTTTTCTCCTGACTGTGCCAAAATTATGATGTACTTGATTTAATGTTACTTACAAGAAACAACCAAATACACCTAATTCAAGTAACTATTACTCTCTTGCATAAAATTAAGATATCCCACTTAACAGATACAAGATTTTATTAGTATGAAAAATAACAATCATTTATAAACAGAATTATCATTAGTTCTACTAGCACCTGTAAGGCTTACAAAAATAATAATAAGACAGGTATACTCTGTATAATTACCCTAGGTCAGTCTTTGGTACCTTCAGACCCGAATATCTGGTTCTCCTCCCATCGTTGGTCCTGTTCTGAATTCACGCTACACTTAAGTCTCTCAGAAAATCAGGACCGACACTAATCTGTCCTTTGTCTGCTAGATTATATCTACTTTTTGTTCTATTGTTTATTCCTTATCAATTTTAATCACCAAATTATTCTGGGCTTATTTCTGAACTAATTAATTAAATTGTTCTTTACATTTTTAATCCTTCATTTAATTAATTATTTATTCGGATCTTCCATCTTGTTTTACACCTTGCTTTTAATAAAATATCTATATGAAAAACCATTTGTAATTTCTAATTTTCATTTTTATTAAATCAACTCATTTACTTTCACATGTAATTATTTACACTTTTAACTTCTGAGGTACACACAGTTTCAAACATATTTTCTCTTAATATTAATTGTACTACAACATAACACTATCCCATATAGAAAATATGTATGTGTAAATACTAGAAAACATGCAAGTCAAATAAATGTTATATTTATGAATTCATACACTATATAAAATAAATGCTTAAGTTTATTGAAATTGGAGTTAATTATACAGTAAATGTGACATTATCTATTGTGATGGTCTGGGTTTTCCACCAGAAAAGAGGGATGCATCTTATTATGGTCAGACCTAGAATTTTCAGGTAGGATGCTGTGATGACATGATAAAGTACCTAATCAATAATTGTATCTATCTCCAATGGGCTAGCTCTAAGTTTACATGTTAAATTCAGACACAATTTAGGTTAGTTCATCCATACCTCACTGCTCTTTTGAATTCCATTACACCTCAGTATTCAAACTCAAGGAGAATGTTGCCTTCAGTTCTCTTCAGGGGTGATCTTATATAGCAATTATCACACCTCTATATAGGGTCCCATTGACTTAAAATTAATTCAACCCTATTGCTGTATTACGTATAATAATAATACATATGTGTGTGCATGTATACTCAAATAAATTGATGGATGGATGGATAAATGATTTGATAAACTAGAGATGAATTTTAATTTAAATCAAATTGACAACATTTATTTGATAACAAATAAAATTCAAATTCTTTTAACATTATAATAAAAAATATGTATATACATCTGTGGGTCAAGTATGTATCTTTACCATATTAACAATTAAATGTGTTTATTATTCCTACCCTTCCCATGGTAGATATACATGACAAGACACAAAGTATTTACAAGGCAGGTACATTTAACAAAAAAAATCATTGACTCATTATTACAATGATCACAAAATTGACTAGTTAATCTATCACAGTGTGCAAATGTATACATATAAAAGCCTCATCATCAAATTCCAATGATTGCTGTTTCATCTTCTTTGAGACCCCCTATCTATGTACAGTTGATAGAAAAGGAACATTTATATGAGAAAATTAGTCATTCACAATGAGTAAACTAAATATGACTACTGTTTGTTAAATAGATAATTAACTCAAACTTTGTCCTGTAATAGTGCGTGTACTTAATATGGAATAGTATCAGAAAATTCTTACCTTATTCCATCATGGTGGAGTCCAAATATAAAGTCACTATGGAGGGAATTAATCTAAACTTTATTTACATAAAAAAATCTTATCTAACTTAATACCTTCCCTCCTGCACTATATTACTTTTCAGCATAATGATTTATTTAGAGTCTTAATAATTTTTGGGGATTGGTTAATTTCTACTATAGTCCCCCCAGATGCATTAGTCTTGTTCTATTTCTATATCTTTTAAAATAGCACTCTCCATTTATTTTGTCTCGTATTTAAATTTCATTTTCTTTTCAATACTCATTTCTAATTATAACAGTTTGATTTTACTTCTGATAATCATGAAATTTAATGTTACTTTATTTGACCTTTTAATTTATTATTTAGTCTCTCCATTTTACAGCATTTTCAGTGGTTGACTATCATCTATTTTATGTTTTTACTTGTAAGTAAATTTCAATATTCAAGTTCAATTTGTCATACCCCAAAAAAAATTATAATTAAAAATGTTTGTTTTTTTTGTTTTCATTATTGAATTGTAGATAAATATAAATTCCGATTAACTCACAATTGGATATATTATATATATAACCAAGTGTGATACTAATATACGATTCTAGGCCCCACAATTGGTAGCCATATATGAGATCAGGCTTTTATCTGGTATGATAATAAATCAGCTATATACCCCCATACACTTTAACTTCATTCCTGGGAGATGAGATTAATAATAAAATAAAAATTAAACCATATGCCTACACTCACCCTTACCAGCTTTCATTTCCATTATTTCCAGGTTTCAAACTGCATAGTAGTTCAGGGTATATTAATATCACTTAAAATGTAGATCTGCATGAATGTGCTTAGGTGTAACAGGATATGTGTGGATATGAAAATATGTGTAAAATTATATTTAAGTATGTGACAAGATATGACTAATTGAAAATTGAACATATAAAAATACAAGTTTTTAATTTAAACACATATATTTAACAAATATATTTACAATAAATAACACTTTAATACAAAGATTTAAAACAAACTATAAAATACTTAATTTAACATCTATTGTTAGTCTTTGCTTATAATTTATTTCAATTAATATTCCAAACCCTTATCCCCTACAAAAAATAGCCATTCGATATATATGTTAATATAAATGAAATTTATTTTCTATTCATAATTGTCTTAATCATCCTTGCTTGCTATATTATTATAAGAAAATCATAATTCATTTTATTTTCAGTAATTTGATATATTGAATTCTTATCTGTCATAGTGATATGGGATCTCCCTGTTATGTACTGTGGTTATGATAAAGACAAAAAAGAATATTTATGATAGGAATAGTTAGTCAAGTATACTGAAAACATTTAACAAAAATAATAGGATAAACAAACAAAGAAAAATATAAATGTACAAATGTTTGGAATAAGTACATATTACATAAAATCTTATCCTTCACTGGATGATGATTGGATTTTGTAACCTATACTTTATTTTATTTACAATCATGGCAATAATATTTATCGATTATGTTGTGTATTAACACTTATTTCCCCTCTTTTTGTATCCATATTAAAAGAAAGATATGAATTTACACAAAATATACAAATAAATAAAATTCATGATATCAACCTAAATGTTGTTTTAAAGTTCATAAGCAAAAAATGTCCTAGTGAGTCATTTTAATAATCCTTTTAAACCAATAAACATCACATGATCACCATTTCTTATGCTTGCTTAGAACTGTTATTAAAACAGGCAAAACTCTCTATACATATAGCCACTCAATGCAAGTCAGAATAATCAATGGATGTCAGAAGGCTTGTGAATAAAATCCCCATCTAGTACCTACTCACCCAATATCTCCAGACTAGTTTCTGGCTTGTGGTCTTTGTCAGTGAGGAGCCTTGAATCTGAGAGCACTGCACCTAGATCGTAGGATCTAATGCAACCCTCCAGCAGCAACTTTTTGTCTTTACTTAACTACAAAACTATGAGTCTTAAATTAAAAACATTTTATTTTCAATTCAAACTCCTTAGCTTACATAGTCATATGGATCTGAACTCAGTTCAGTATCTATCCTATTAGGCAGGATTGGTTTTAAGCCAATAAACATCACACGATCACCATTTTCTATGTTTGCTTATAACTGTTATTAAACAGGCAAAACTCTCTATACATATTGCCACCCAGTGCAAGCCAGAGTAGCTTCTGGT
The DNA here is from genome assembly GCA_028023455.1 of Epiperipatus broadwayi. Taxonomy (NCBI): domain Eukaryota; kingdom Metazoa; phylum Onychophora; class Udeonychophora; order Euonychophora; family Peripatidae; genus Epiperipatus; species Epiperipatus broadwayi. The sequence goes on from JAQFVV010012549.1 coordinate 2,675,714, forward strand.
ATCCATTCATTACTCTGGCTTGCATTGAGTGGCAATATGTATAGAGAGTTTTGCCTGTTTTAATAAGTTATAAGCAAGTGTAGGAAATGATGATCATGTGATGTTTATTGCCTTAAAAACCAATCCTGCCTAATAGGATAGTGGGGGCTATGGTTATTAAAGAACCAAAGTCACCAAAATGTATAGGTACTGAATTGAGTTCAGACCTACATGACTATATAAGCTAATAAGCTTGAATTGAAAATATTATAGTGTTTTCAGTTTAAGACTCATAGTTTTGTGGTTAAGTAGAGATAAAAGGTGGCTGCTGGAGGGTTGCATTAGATCAAAAGATTTCAGTGCAGTGCTCTCGATTCAAGGCACCTCACTGATGAAGGCCACAAGCCAGAAACTAATCTGGGGATATTGGATCAGTAGGCACTAGATGGGAAGTTTATAAACAAGCCTTCTGGCATTCATTGATTACTCTGGATTGCACTGAGTGGCAATATGTATAGGAAGTTTTGTCTGTTCTAATAATCCTCATTAATCTATTTTGGGTAAAGATCGTAAAATATGAGTGTTCTAGAACATCCACAAAGTCACTTATCCTTTATATCCTTGGAACTTTTGCTTTAAAATGAAAGTTGTTGGTGCCATCTTGAATGAATTAAGAGCAATAGTTTTTATGCTATTAGATATCTTTAATTCTAGATGATTCGATTTATGATTTTAGAATTAGTAACACTTTGGAAATTCTAATAAACCGAATTTAATTTTGAAGATTTCACTTTCGAATTCCTCAGTTGGCTAGTTTTAACTCTTATATACTTTATCAAATATTCAAGTATTTGTTTTTATTATTTCAATTAAATAGTGGCTGGTATTTCTATTCGAATTCTGTTTTGCAGGTTATTCAGCTGATGAGAATTTTTTTTCCTATTCATAGGAGGATATTATATCTAAAATAACTTTAGATGACTTTTAAAATTAAGTTTGTGATTATGATTCAGGTCAATTGTTTATGTCATTATTAATAATGGATCATTATATATGGATAATATGTAAATAACAATAAAATATTTTTTTATTTCTTTCCTTTAAAATAATCTTTCAGTTCTTGCTTGTATTTACTTTATCCGATCATATTTCTCTCATATTGTTGTACAGTGTCCGAGTTACATCACAATTAACAAGATAATTTTAATACAAGTTGTCGTGTATGCCTTTTATAATTTAATTCAAATATATATTTATTGTATGATTTTTACAATAAAAAGTATATTTATTGTATGATTAAGTTGGGGATTAAATGGTTTATGAATTATAGTGCTTCATTTTTATTAGTGTAGTGTTTACTAAAGAATGTTTAGAATTAGGCCAAAAGATGTGTAAATAATATTGGAAGGATGTAAGGAGCACATCTTACAATATGTAAGTTTTGATACATGGAAATTCAAGTGGCTAAATATTTTACTTTAATTAATAGTTTGATTTCAAAATGAAGTACTACATTAATATAGAATTATTATTATTTTTCTTGCATGCTTTATTAGAACATATAATAGAGTTAATAATTGAATAACTCATATTATCTTCCATCTATTGAAAGAAATATTTTTATATACTATGAAGCTGGAGAAATCTGTATTGATATATTTAAAATAAAAGAAAAAAACAAAATTATTGTAAAATATGATCATATAAATACGGATTTTTTTTTTAAAGTTCTGTTCAATGTTGAAACAAAAAGTAAAATCTAAAAAAGGTCAATCTCACCATATTAATGTCAGCACTAATAACATTTTTTTTTCTTTCTCTTGTTACATATATATATATTGTACCGGGTTCGAATATGAGTCGTTCGAAACACCAGTCTCTTAGGCAGAGAAGAACACACTCGGAGAGTATATATGTTCAAATGATAGCTATAACATATATAACTAGCGTTACATTTCCAGGACATAATTTCTTCTCAACTGTAGGATTCAACACCATGTTCAAAGCACTTTTTTGTTTTGTATAAACACGAGTGCCAGTTATTTATCCAGAAGAATAAACAACGCACTTTGAACACTGGACCCTAATTCAACGCCTATACCCATGACTATCTCAGTCTATTTTTAATTCAATAACAAAATATTGTTTCACTTAAATAGTGGGAAAAGAATTGATAAAAGATTGGTAAAAAGAATTGATGAAAAGAATTGACCGACAAATAAAGTTGTAGTTTAAAGACAATTTATTTTAATTAACATTAATTATACTAAATTTAAATATTTTATAAATCTTATTTAACTAATAACACTGGTATAATGATCATGCACATATTAACTCATACACTCACATATATAATAATAAAGCATTAAATAGTATTTGAAATTTAAACACACATATCAATAGTTCATTTTATGTATGATATAAAGTTAATATTCTTGACTTTTGGAGGATTCACACAAATTTTTACGAATGCAATGGCTACTATATAAATGAGAATAAGAAAATGTTTAACATAGGATTTTGAATGTGGATGCATCTTGCTGCTTTTGATGAAATATTTCTAACCGGTTAGATTTGAGGTTTAATGCTTATTCGTTGGTATTATTCTTGGAGACAGTTAAACACTGATGGAGGATTTCTAAGCTGTTACGCAGACATTATTTTCACGGGCAGGTTTTGCTGGACTTCAGGATAGAGACGGCCATGTTTTCTGTTTTAACACTGCATTCTTGATTGATCTCAACTGCACGATCTAGATTATACTCTTAACTCTTTGAACCGAACTCAACTGACTGATTGTCCAATAAAATTTTACTATTTATATATGAGACAGGTTTTTGTTTTCATGTCTGCCGGCAATATCTATTGTCAAAATTCCTTTCATTATAAGCTTTTTAATCCTGTTGTTTTTTGCATTTGTGATTAGTAGCCCATCGCTGAACTTGTTGTTTTAGTAGCCATCGCTGGTTTTTAAATATAATTTTCCTTTATTTCATTTTAACACGCACATATTTATGCAATGCTTATCATCGCACATATATATTTTATTAGCAAGCATTCATCATTTATGCACACATATATTTTAAGATCATTCGCTATTTAGTTTTAAGATTACTTTTTTTTTCTTTGACTTAAATAGAGATTTATATTTTTAAACTTGAAAATCAACTTTTAATTTATAATAATAAACTCTTTACTTCTTTTTATAAAACCTTTAGTTTAACTTTTCTAACCAAAACATCCCTTCCCTCTTTTAATTAATTAATTGTAACTTTTATTTCTAAACTAATAATAGAAAACTATTTGACTTTTAATCTTACGTTTTGATATCAAACTGTGTTTTGTTTAATAAAAAAACTCTTTAGATTTTTATAACTTATTTATTGATTTATTATTTTAATAATTTTTAGACAAAATTACTTTATATATGTGCCAATATGATCTTGGTACAATATATATCATTATTGTCATTTTCAATCATTATTGATCCACTGCATGATGAAGGTTTATACATAACAAATTGTTCAGCAAGAGATGTTCACTAAAATATTTAGTAATAAAAATGTCCAACATAGTTGATTGTAACTTAATCAATACTATAAAAGATAATTTATCACATAATGTGCAGCATGAACATTAGGAATATAATATTGTTTATCTGATCAACAAGGGTTGATATTAGTGCTACAAAATCAATAAAATATATTATTAAAATTTCAGTAATAGAACTAAAAACAGAAGGCAAAAGCAACCGTAGGCAGAAAAATGGTATAATATAAGAGTAAATCAAATTACAGATTAATCATCAATAATCTGAATTAACTTACTAATACAAATTCACTGATTAACATAGTAGAAAAGAGATTTATATTGAGAGAAAATGAATCAAGTCAGACATAATAAAACAAAGAAAAATAAAGAATGCATTATTAAATAGAAAAAAGCTTATAATTATTAAAACCTCATTGCAGTATTCCCATTTTCCTGCATATTTTGAGTTTTTTTGGCCTAAAACTAGCCCCCACAGAAATAATGCTATTCTTTCACAGCTCCATCATTCCTAGAACTATTATTTGATCTTATCAATTATTAACAAATTACAGTCCTAATGAAACATTTTTCATATGCATGTCCATCCATCCCCAAATTTTCTTCTCTGACATTTTTCTTAGGACAAAATTAAGACATGACAACAATGTTTTTGAGTTATACTTTATTTTGATGAGCACTTCTTTATATTATATCTCATCCAAGTTCTCTTTCACTGTACTTCATTAAACAAAAAAATGTTTGGAAGTTGTGATGAATTTTATCAAATGTTAATGAAAGTAAAAACTCTCAGCAATTACCTACATTGCATTGAATCTTTTATGTTCTCAGCATATATTTTGAATGAGACAAATTTTCAATTATCTATGTTTCACTCTATCATTTCACTGCAGAATAAAAGTATCTCCAAATCGAATTCATTTCTTCTAACTATTAGTATGTTTTCTTTACAACAAATCAATAAGCTTCCTTATTTCATTCATCCACCCCACATAGAGTCTTTCTAGCCTTTTGGGATAAAATTTCATCTGTACATTGTCATCTCTTCCAGCAATATTTCCTGCCCAATTCCATTTCAATCTTAATTTTTTCAATATCAGAAATACTGGTTTATTCACTCATCCATGAATCATTTTCAATCTCTTCTTATTAATCCTAATATGTATCTCTGTACTTCAAAAAGTGTTCTCAAGTCTCTAAATTGCTCTTCTGTTAAGTGTCCAAGTCTTAATTACAAAAGTAAGAACTATTAAAATATATCCATTAAAAACCTCCCTTTTCAAATAGGTATTTCATTTTAACATTAACTAATTTCTACCAAAAGCACTTCATCCAAGTTTAATTCTATGGTTAAATTCATCCATTATGTTTTCATTTCATTTATGATTATTAATTAATTTATTTTTTCTGAGAAAATCAATTGTACACTCATTAAATACTTTTAGATTTATCTTTAATACAAATTTATTAATTTCACCAGATAAATTTTGCAACATTTCCTGAAGCCGTGAAACATTATTTTGCAGACAATCACATCATTTACAAAATCTAGATGACTTAAATAATCTATTTACTTTTACTTCCTTCTTTAATTCACAAAATTCTTTTTACAAAACTGTTGCAAAAAGTTTTGGAGACATAGAATTACCCTGTTGTACATCCTTTACAATGTTAATCTTCTTAAGTGTTACCATGCAATTTAATCATTGTTGATGCATTTTGCTAACTACTCATCAAAATATATCTTGATAATCCAACCAAATGCCTTTTCATAATCTAGAAATCCAAAGCATGATGGCAAGCCATATTTATTGGTTCTTTATATAAATTCTCTCAATAAATTACTGGCTAAATTTAAGCTTATTTTTTGATTATAAAACTAATAGATCTGTAATTTTTAATATCTTTTTTATAATCTTTCATAAATATCAATACTACTGTGTTCTTCCAATCATCTGGTACATCTTTATCATTTAGACAATTGGCATATGATTTTACCAACAACTTTTCTATTTTTCCATCTTCTTTTAAAATATTAAGAATTACATCATTTTCTGTAGTTTTTCCCTTCTTCATTTCTCACATTTTTATTTAAAATAGTTGTATTTGTCTTTTCTGGGTCTTTTAAAAGACAAATTAAAAAAAACCAGAAAGAGATCACATGTGAGATAGATGGATGAAATAAGAAAGTGTGCAGGGGTCGTATGGAGAAGCTAAATATTGGAAAAGATGGATTGAACTTGGAAAGATCTTCATCCTGCAGTGGATTGATAATGGTTGATGATGATAATTTGTCTAACATGGATTAATATCCATTTAAATTATTTGCATGAGATAATAACATAACTATTAAAATAATTTCCAAACAGCACAAATTCTAGTATTTAACCTCTCCATGTTTTCTATGTCAAGAAAAAAAAAAAGGGACTGCAAATACATTGAATTCTTTCAAACAGTTATATTCTCATTTAGATGATAGTTACATTGTGAGTAAAATGTTACTTTGAAAAAATTAAGTGAAAATTATGATTAATTGGGGAAAAAATCCACATTCCTCATTCATTAATGTTTTCAATCTATTCAGTTTTTTAAGGTCATAAATCAAATGTGTAAAGCAAGATTTTCCAGAATATATATCTACATCTAGATATACACACAAAATGCTTAATTGAAATTCTGATTAAGATTAACTAGATAAAATGTATCAGCTACAAAAAAAAAATCAATACAGTGTAATTATTGTAGTTAATTTTAAAAATTTCTTTAACTTTAGTTCAATAAAGAATAAATTATACACAACAAAAATACTTTTTAAAAATTTTATTTTCAATTGGTAATATATATAAAAAAATAATTTAAAAAAAACAATAACAAGTTACTTTCACCAAATATCATTTATTCTGCTTTGATACAATCAATTCTCTGAGATTATTTTCACTTTCTTTTAAACTTCTTTCTAAGTAAACTTTACTATTCTGCAAAAAAAATTATGTATATGGCATGTTATTATAGAATAAAATAAAAATATTTATCATATTAAAAATATATATTTTATATATGCATGCACACATTTTCATCTAACACACACACACACACACACAAAAAAAAAAAACAGCTTTTAATATCAAACAGTGCCCTGCAAGACAAAGGCTTTTTTAACAGCTCTTCAAAAGAAATACTGAAAAAGGCATTGTTATCCATGCTTGCTAATTGCCAGATGATAGGAGTTGAAAGTTTTTCTTCCTTGCTTTTTCCTCTACCTAAAAAACCTAGATACTAACTAACAACTGCATTTGTTAGCTGGATTGAATCTGAAAAAAGTTCCTTAACTGGAAAAATATATAACTCAAATTTCATTGGGAATTCAAATTCCATATCAAAAGTATGATAAGAAAATAATGATTATATTATGAGATTCTTTCTTTATGAGTTTAAACAATATCACATTTCCACTACTAGAAAGCTAATAAAGATTAAACAAATTGAATTATATATTATTAATAAATAAAAACGAAGTTAAATTATATATAGAACTATCATTTAAATCTTTTCTATCTAACTTTTTTGGATCTAATTACATCTATCTCAAACTAATTTAATAAATAATAAATAAAATTATTACTACTCACACACACACACACACACACACAAAAAAAAACACCTTACAATTAGTTTATAAGTAAATTAATCATATATAGTTTCCTGACAAGTTTCAAAATCCCAGATGTAACAATTCGCTACTAACATATTTTAAAATCAGTATTTTAAAAACTAGAATAATAAAGGAAAAAACATTTAATTAAGTTCATCAATCTTCATGCAAATTTTTCAATTTTCTAGTCTACAATATACACTCAATCCCCCCCCCCCCGTAAATAATTTGAGACTTCAGAATCATTATATTTGTCATCTGAAAACTATTATTATCATTATATCCTATGTTGATATTTCTAGAAAATATATAATACAGTAATTTATTGCAAATATTTAAAAAAAACATTTTCTTCAATTAATTATATAAATCTGATGGTGCTAATAAAATGTACGATCTGCCGGGGTTTACGGACCTACATAGCTCATACATTGGATCAAAAATAAAAATCAAGAAAATAATGTATTTTGCAATAAAAATAATTTATTTACCAAAACAATATCAATTTTTTAAAAATATTTTGATGACAAATGATATGCACAAAGAAATGCAAATTCATAGATTTCAACATTTATTGTTGATTTCTTTTTTCATTTCATTTAATTGTAATAATAAATTCAAAAATAAATGCAGACATTCCTTATGGATTTTGGTTTTTGCTTACATTATATTTGTCACTGATATACATATATTTGTTAAATAATTTTTGTTTTGGTAAGTATATTATTTTTATTGCAAAATATATTAATTTCTGAATTTTATTTAATATATTCTAATAGTCATAATTTAATAATAAATGACACAATTACTTTTTGACTTTTTCTTTTACTATATGGTAAATACTATTAAGTGATCCACTTACAAATGAATCACAGGATCTTTGATTTTTTTTGGTAGAAATGGCATAACCAATCAAAATAATTCATCACTCCTTGGCTGAGGTTCAAAACCTTAAAGTATTTCAAAAATTCAAGTTGTTAAACTGATTATGGTTCAAACTGATTATCATAATATAACAAAATATAGCTACTAAAATAGTTACAAAAAAAGGCCAATAATCAGAAATTGACTTGAAAATTTATATTGGCTAAACGTGGAAAATATTATAAAAGTTATTTATCTTCCTTATGAATTATAAAAACTGCATCAAATTATAATCGTGTTCTTGTTTTATGATCAGAATATCAACACTTATCTGATCAAAACATATTATAGGACCACTACCTTTCAGCTATGAATATTTAGATGCCTATTTATAAAACAATTCTAATATCTATCTGGATCATAAACTGGTCAAAGTACTTGACAAAAAAAAATTCAAACTTCTATTTGAGTTTAAATATCAGGCTAATGGCATGACAGATTCAAAAGATAATCACAACACAACAAAATCTTACTGAAAATAAAATAATTTACATACATTTATCTTTGTATACATATAATCAATCATTTTGTTTATCACAGTTTTTTCCACTCCTATTCTAAAATTTCAGTAATGTTGCTTAATATCCCTCCCTAACAAGACTAAAGTATATAATTTGTGTACCTTTTAAGTCATATATTGTAATATTGTAGATGGCCAACACTGATCATGTTAGATATTATAAGTTTCATAAATTAAAAATATACTTAATTAACAGGGAAATGATAGATTTAATTTTTTATGTGTATTTTTTATAATATCAAGCATTAATTTATTTAAAAGTATACATTTCTTAAATGATATTATAGTTCCAAAACATTTTTAATAATAATGTAAATATTATTTTAATATGTTGTAAATCTATCAGTTTTGATTTTAATTTCGAAAAAAACTGAGGGAAAAAATATTTTCTCTTCAGTAAGTTATGAAATATAAATTTTTCTACAGTACAGGCTTTTTCATACCTGCACTTATATATATAATATATAGGGAGTTTGAACTCAGACTTTCACAAGACCTTCAACCATCCATGATATCTCATACTGAACTCAGACTTTCACATGACCCTCAACCATCCATGCTATCTCATACTGCTGTATGAGATATCATGGATGGTTAAGAGTTGTGTGAAAGTCTGAGTTTAAACCCCCTTCAGTAATTTATGAAAAAGTTGACTGAAATTTCAATTTTAAAAGATAATAAGTGAGACAAATGAAAAAAGTTTTTAAAAGGGCAAAAAAAGTCTCAACATTTTTGTTAAATTTTGTTTTACTTAATTAGTTTTTTTTCCTTTTATCTTTACCTCTAACCAAAACAAAAGGCAATGTTTTTTTAATCATGGTAATTAAAAGATTATCTTATTTTTGTCATAAGAAAAAAACAACTACTGTGGAATTTTTTTAATTAAAAAAAAAGAAAGGAAATAATTAAATAATCTTTTTGTAAAAATAGATCCAATTGTTTAATTTGGACATGTGGGATATAAGATGTGATTGCATGGATACAGGAATGTTTTAAAAAAATAAGATAAGGAAAATAAATCAGCAGACTTATAGTATCTTGTGAAGAACATTCACTTTTGGTGAAGCTGTTGAAGAAATCAGAAGCAATACTTCATCTGGAGTAAGCCATTAAAGAAAATTGTAACAGAAGTTCAGCTGTGATAAAAAAGGGTTTTAAAATGGATTTGAGGAAAACAATGTGCTAAATTTTAGGCAGAAGCTGAGCATCATTAAATTTATCTTAACTATGTAACCTCTTCTCTAAAACAAATATGAGAAGAATAGCCTGAAATAATCTGTAACAAGCGATGTCTCCATCCAAGAGCACAACAATCTGTTTCATTATATTTTAGCCTGATCTGAAAAATAGTAGATTCAAATGTGGATAAATTCATTGTGTGTATTATCCTCTCATGTAAATTATTATATTGGAAAGATGAAAAAAATCAGCCTTTGTGAATCCTGAAAATACGAATAAATTTAATTGTGTACATTAGTCTGGAAATGTTTTAATGGAGAAGTTTACAAAAAGAAAATTATCAGGAAAGAACCTGAAAATTATAACTACCAAAGAAGGACCTCCTGATAAAAATAAAACAATGGTAATTTAAGACATTGTAATGTGTACATTATATCTATATTTATAGACATTAAAAAAAAATTAATTGATGGTAATGAATAATTTTATTAGTATTTTTTTAAAATTAAAAGTGGTTTTTTATTTTTCTTATTTTCTTGCCAAAATTTAATTGTATAGAATCTTTTCATTTTCACAAGATAAGACAAAGAAGTTTCAAGTTAATTTAAATGTTTTATCTTTGAAATGTTATTTTGCAATTTTAATCAATGAAGGGAGAAACAATTCTGTTTAAAGATAATGTTGGTTAATTGAATTAATAAGAGCCTACAACAAATTAATATTACTATATGAAATTATATTTTGTTGATAAAAATGTATTTAAGTTTGAATTATTATATTTTTGGGGGAATTTTCTTTATTTATTAGTTAATTTATTAAATAATTGTTAAAAATGTTTTAATGTTTTTATTCCTCCACCTATTTGTTCTATATGTTTACACTTCCTCTTGTACACAATCAATTTCTAAGGTCTAATGGTCTTCAGCTAACTATGGAGAGCAATAGTGGTTAAGTTATTTATATATGGGGATTTATGTTTTTTGGATATCCAGATAATACTCTGGATGATGCAAATGTATCATGTTTAAAATCCATTCACTGTGTTTTAGTTTTGTTAGAGAAAAATTAATTAATAATTGGTCTGTCAATTCATGGTACCACATGGATGGAATATTGATGATGATCAATATGTATTGGTATCCCAGTATTATTTTATATAGTATGCTAGATATTTTAAAACTAAATATGTGCATTCAAATGATTGTATATCTTGCTCTAAGTTTGGCAGTGGCTAGATAATTTGCCTTTTTATAATGTACCTTTTTTTAGATCCAGTCACAATGGATAATTGTTGAGTGATTAATTATTGTTTATGTGTAAAGCTAGGGCAATATGTTAATTTATTAATATAATTACTCATATTATAGACTATTAGTATTATAAGTATACTTATTTTTATTGCACTGCTTATCCCACTGATTTTATATTTTGTCATTTTATATTTACTCATTGCATTTGAATTCCATAGAGATGTTTTCCCATCTCCCCATATTCATCCTTTGTTCCATAGAATTATAATAGATATATATGAAAAACAAAAAAAAAGCAAGTTAAACTTGCCAACGCTTGTATTTATGATCAAACAGATGGCTTTTTACCAAAAACACCATCAAAGCGTGTTTGTTTACATAAACGTCAGAGTAAGCATTCACTACCTCTTTTGTTAGTTCCACCCCCAGATCATGATTTCAAGCTGATTTTGCTATCATCAGTGAAGGACAGGAAATAAGAAACTAGATCTAAACACTAAACTCTGAGCGTTTATGAAACAATTTCTATTCAGAACAAAACAACACTCTCCATATAGTAGTGCCATCTTGTGCTAACAAGAGCAATCAATGGATGCCAGAAGGCTTGTGCATAGTGGTTTAATTTCTATTCAGCTTCCAAGTGTGGATTTTTTAGACACGTAATGTCTTCAAAATCAGCATAGCAAGCCAGATAGCTATATGGGTCTGATATCAGTTCAGTATCTCCACATAGTAGAAGCCTCTGCAATATATATCATTGTAAGAAAAACTTCAAAGGTACATTTATAAAAAACAAAAAAAGCAAGTTAAACTTGCCAACGCTTGTATTTATGATCAAACAGATGGCGTTTTACCAGCTGAATAGAAATTGTTTCACAAACGCTCAGAATTTAGTGTTTAGATCTAGTTTCTTATTTCCTGTCCTTCAATGATGATAGCAAAATCAGCTTGAAATCATGATCTGAAGGTGGAACTAACGAAAGAGGTAGTAAAAGCTTACTCTGACGTTTATGTAAACAAACACGCTTTGACGGTGTTTTTGGTAAAACGCCATCTGTTTGATCATATATATATAAATATTTATTGTGAATGTCTTCACAAAGTGTTATGATTAAATTTGAATTTTCTCTAAGACGTCAACTGCTATTTTATTTTGCAATTCATCTGGGTTAAAAATTTAAATAACCTATTTTTTAAAATAGTAGCAAATTAAATAAAGGATAGTTTGATTAGAGATTATTAAAAATCACACATTAAATTTCTATGATAAACTTTAAATAACTATACTGAAGTGAACTATTTAATTGCCATTTTATTTTGCAAATCATATGGCTCAAAAATGTGAATAATATGTTTTTCAAAATAGTAGTAAATTAATAACACCAAAGGATAGTTTGATTAGAGATTATGAAAAATCATACATTCAAGTTTCTATAATAAATTTTAATTAACTATATCTAATATCATGATCAGTAATGAATTGTGTTATCAATATAAATAATTTAAAATAAACAAAGAGAAGCAGCAATATGTGCTATGTCTATATACATTACTTCAATTATATGCTGTTCAAATATATATATATAAACAAAAAAAATAAAAATATTAAAATTCATAAATTTAACAAATTTTATAACTATATTTCACTTTTCATCTTTTAGCACTCTTCTTACACTTTCATTACCTGTTGATTACTAATGTTAATTTAGATTATGTTGAAAGCACATGCGCTTTTTTTCTTCCAAAAGTATGAAATGACATAATTTAATAAAATGTTATCTAAGCTTAAAGTTATAAACCCTACAAGATGTATGAGAATTTATAAAATATTTGCTATAAATATTCTTATATTGCATCAGATTAAAGAATGTAAAATGGATAATTGTATATAGGAATGACCATATAAATTCCAAAATCAATACAGACAAAAAACATGAAAACAATTACAGTGGTTATGTCTGCCAATATTTCCATAGAAAAAAGTTATTGACGGGGAAAAAGTACAAATTTTTAATTGCAATGATATTCAGTTGTTCTGATATAAACCACTAAACATCACATGATCACTATTTCTTATGCTAGCACATTACTAGTCTGGGGATATTGGATAAGTAGGAACTAGATAGGGATTTTATGCACAAGCCTTCTGGCATCCATTGATTACTCTGGTTGGCACTGAGTGGCACTACTGTATGGAGAATTCTGCCTGTTTGTTCTGATATATTAATGAATTAAGAAGGTCAAGTTTGACACTTCATCATCCATTTTATTTACAAAAAAATAAAGATATGGAACGGTATGATTGTTATTATTATTTTTTTAATTGAATGTGAATAAACGCACACACAGTAAATATATATGTAAACATGCTCTCTAAGTTTATTATTAATAATTTATTATTTAAAAAATTGTTTATACTCTAATTTGACAAGTACTGAACATTTACAGTGTATTGTAGTGTAAAGGAAGCTCATAAACAAAGCATGAAGTATTACCTGCCATGCATAATATATGCGCTAAGGTTTGAAACAAAATATAATAGACAACATGGCTCTACTGTATTTCAGCTCTAGTAATAATGAAAGTTTTTGATACTAAATATTGCTTAAAAATAGATATTTAAAATAAAAACAAAATTACCAGTCTTGAAATATTTATTATCAGACACTTCTTATAAACTAAAATAGTCTTTCTAATTCTACAAAAAAAAAAAAGAAGAAAAAAACCAACTATGAGTAAAAAGTTAGAATTCTGTGATAATCATCAGTCCATGAATCACAAATACATACATTGCACAAAGTTTTTTAATCTGATTGTTCAACATTTTAAGATGCTGTCTTTTGCAGTAAACTTTATACTTTTTAAAAGTCATTAATATTTTACTAATTGTAGCTGTTCATACAAGTTTCAATTATATATTATCAATGAAAGCAATCAATACTTCATTTTATTAATCTGTATAATATACATGAAGTTTACCTCTTCCATAAATATCATATGATGAGATCTCTAAAATCATTTAATGTTCATTTACGTCACATCCAGGAGGTTGAAAAAAAATACTGATTGATTTTATGATCTTGCCATCACATTTCTTGAATTTTTCGGAGCATCCTAAGGGAAAATTTTCTAGTGCCTTTATGTTAAGTCAATAGAATATTGAATAAAATTACTGATGTATATACAATTCATTAAGATATTAATATCATTATGATCAACACCTCTTCCCCTTTTCAAAGTAAATTTTTATTGACAATATCAAGTAGATATATGCTTATATAATTGTTTAAGAAAGATATTACATTTGAATAATATAAATAAAATTATGTATTATTGCATATTGTGTATTATTAGGATGTAATATAGAGTTATAAAAAGAAATCTTTACAAATTAAATAATAAAATATTAAATATGTAGATATTAAAGATAATGACAAATTAAATTTTAACAATCACTTATTAAACATGGAATTATTAAATTTTATATATTTCAGATAAATAAGTTTAAATTTATTTAAAGATTAAATAAATCTTTTTTAATCTTTAAATAAACTGATCCTTTTTATTTCTTGAACACTAAATAACTAATATTAATTTAAATTTATGATTGTTACATCCTTTCTACACAAAAAACCTTTTCCAAAACAACAGAAATTTAAGTCATCATTATAAAATAATAAATAAATATTGTATTTAAAGAATATATATATAAACACAAATGTAAATGATTGTGGAAAAAAGGACTTGATAAATGCTTTCCATCTAAGATGTGAACATAATATTTAATTTGGCAGATTCAAGTTGCAGAAAATTTTTCTTTCATCCGTGATAGATAAAAATTAAAACATTATAGAGATTATTTTTTGGAACTGGCAAAAATATCATAAACTTCAGCATAATGTAAATATAAAAGTCAAAGAAAAAAAAAGAAACATTTTTATTTTTATTGATTCAAATTAGAAAACACAATTTTCAAACCTATATCACTTATTGATAATTACTTACTAAACATGTAGTTAGAACTAATACAAATATTTGTTTCCCGTCAACCTCCACTATGAATGTCACAGGTGGAACCTGTATAATGTGAAGTTTGATTAACTAAGTTGAGTACTTGCCCAAATCTATAAAAACTATATGCAAATTACACTTTTACTTTAATACCTCTCTTGCATTTGTTTGGTGATAAAAACATGTCTATAGTGCATCTTGATTCTTTGAAACTGCACAGATTATCTGTAATTATTTATCTATGATTGAAAGCATCTATTCAATAAAAATTCTTAAAATGGTTTTTGCTTTACTGAATACAATGATTTTCCATGATCAAGTAATGGAGTCTTTTCTCTCTCTTTATTTTTATAGAATGGAATAATATAAGCATTTTAAAGATCAGACTGTGCAATTCACAGGTTTATATATTTCTAAAAATTTCAAAAGTTTTGAAGCTAACATCAACCAAGAGCTGTTTTTTAAACCAAATTTATCACAAAAATTAAATGATTGATATAAGTTGAATATACTGTACATATATTCCACTTAAAAAATTATAACCAATTCAAGCAATAAAGCTTTTATTTAAATAAATATTTGTCACTTTTTTAAATATAAAGAATATTTTTAGCCTAATTAAAAATGTAGATCTTTTTTCAAATGAAATATTTGTAAGTTTTGCATCAATAAATGTTTAATTCAATGCTATAATGTCTTGTTTAAAAAAAAAATTTTTTTTTCAAAAAATGTTCACATTGCTGAAGCATTATATAACTTTTAAGGTTTTGACTTGTCCTTGAAAGCAGTATATTACAAGAAAATGCAAACGAAAAGTATAAAATGAATTGTTTCAATAATGTTTGTTGTTAGTAAAAAAAAAATTTTTTTTCAAAGTCATTTAGATTCAATTAAGATATTTTTCTATGAATAATTATGTTAAATTAAGAAAATTTCAATTAACATGAAGCTTTTTTTATATAGAATTGATAATCAGACTAAATAATAGTTTCTTATAATTATAGTAATGTGATTACTACTTGTAGCTAACCTTGATTAGAATGTAAAATTTGAATTTCATTCCTTTACAATCATCCACAGCAATTTGAAATAATCTCAAACATAAATTGTGCTTTATGTATGATGAAGTAATTGAAACTTTTCAAATATCTTTTTATGTAAAAAAAGTCACTAAATATTAAGCAGCAATTCTCAAGAAATTGTTCATTTACTGAACATATTATTATGATATTTAATATTACATTTTCATTTTTATATTATTACATTTAATATATATCTAAAAAAAAGCATATAGGACAAAAGAAATAGATGCTTATTAGATGAACTATATATAGAAGTCCCGACAGATGTGTTTTTGATAAAGGCTCAAATAAAAGTCCAAATAATAGTTTCACAAAAAGTGAAGATTTTAAGAAGGTAATACATTATGTCTAAAATATAGCATAATTTTAAATAAAATAAAATCTTTTACATATTTTTCTGAAAATTTTTATTTCTTTTGTTTTTACCAATTACATATTTAAAGATTCATAATTACAAGAAATATTTTAAATTTTAACATCCATATTTTAGAAAAATATATATTAATTTATTAATATTGAAAAAAAAAACTTTTTTTTTTTTTTTTAGAAAATTTAATACAATCATTTAAATTATTATGATTAATATATATATTTAAAAAATATTGTTTATTAGTTTTTAAAATTGTTTTGATGTTAAATTCATTTAATATTTATTAAATCACAAGATTAATTGCTTGGGAAATTAATAAAGCTCAAGCAGTTCAATATTTAGTGACCATATAGATTCTCACATCTCTCAATAACAAAAATAATAAATGACACATTTTTTTATACGTACATTTAAATGATTTCGAATCATTTAAACTATTTAAGATCTGCTAATCATTTCAATTATACTATTTCTATTGTTTATGTGGTTCTGGAGAAAACAGATTAAGATAATTATTAAAGTAATCAAATTTTTCAAGACTGCCATTGACAACTATGGGTTGCAGGTGACAATATTGTGTAGAGAAACTTGTTACTATGTTAACAGATTGGGTAAGCATAAGAAATAATGGTCATGTGATGTTTTAGTGGTTTAATACCAATGATCAAAGGATGTTGGTGAGTGTGATTATTAAAAACCAAAGACACCAACATATATAGATACTTAACTGGGTTCAGATGTATATGACAATATAGGTAAATTAACATCACATGACTACCATCTCTTATGCTTGTGTATAACTGTTGTTAAAACAGGCAAAACTCACTATACGTATTGCCACACACAGCAAGCTAGAGTAATCAATGGATGCCAGAAGGCTTGTGCATAAAATCCCCATCTAGTGCCTACTCATCCAATATCCCCAGACTAGCTTCTGGCTTGTGGTCTTCGTCAGTGAGGAGTCTTGGATCTGAGAGCACTGCACCTAGATCTTAGGATCTAATGCAACCCTCCAGCAACCACCTTTTATCTCCATTTAATTACAAAACTATGAGCCTTAAACTGAAAACACCTTAAGGTTTTCAATCCAAGCTCATTAGCTTATATAGTCATATGCCTGTTTTAACAGTTATACACAAGCATAAAAGGTGGTGGTCATGTGATGTTTATTGGCTTAAAACCAATCCTGCCTAATAGGATATTGGTGGCTATGGTTATTAAAGAACCAAAGACACCAAAATGTATGGGTACTGAACTGAGTTCAGATCCATATGACTATATAAGCTAATGGGATTGGATTGAAAACATTAAGGTGTTTTCAGCTTAAGACTCATAGTTTTGTAGTTAAATGGAGATAAAAGGTGATTGCTGGAGGGTTGCATTAGATCCTAAGATCTAGGTGCAGTGCTTTCAGATCCAAGGCTCCTCACTGATGAAGGCCGTAAGCCAGAAACTAGTCTGGGGATATTGGATGAGTAGGCACTAGATGGGGATTTTATGCACAAGCCTTCTGGCATCCATTGATAGCTCTAGCTTGCTGTGTGTGGCAATACGTATAGTGAGTTTTGCCTGTTTTAATAAGTAAATTAACTTGGATTGAAAACATTATTGTTTTCAGTTTGGGTTCATATGTTTAAAGTTAACTAAAAAGATAAAAGGTAGCTGCAGGATGAATGCTTTATATCCAAAGATCTAGGTGCAATGCT
The DNA here is from genome assembly GCA_028023455.1 of Epiperipatus broadwayi. Taxonomy (NCBI): domain Eukaryota; kingdom Metazoa; phylum Onychophora; class Udeonychophora; order Euonychophora; family Peripatidae; genus Epiperipatus; species Epiperipatus broadwayi. The sequence goes on from JAQFVV010012549.1 coordinate 2,693,936, forward strand.
CTTGGATTCAAGGCTCTTTACTGATGAAGGCCTTAAGCTAGAAAGTAGTCTGGGGATAATGGATGATTAGGTATTAGATAGGATTTTGATACACTAAACATCAAGCATCCACTGATTACTATGGCTTGCACTAGAATAGCAATATTGTATGGAAAACGTTTTTACTGTATTAACATATTGTGTAAGCATAAGAAATGGTGATCATGTGATATTTTTATTATTATTGTATTAACCTTTGCAAATTTACTTACTGTATATTTTGCACATGATTAATGTATATATAGAACTTTTTTTTAAAGTTTAATTTTGGGATTTCAAAGCTATTATGAATAACTTATCCCTGAAGTCTATTATTATTTGGAGTTATTATATTTTTTATATATAGTATAATTAATAAATAAAAACAAATAAAATTATTATTTTAAGTTACATTTAATTTTCTCTAATAAAATCTTTCTTTAATTGCAATATATAAATTGTATACTAGTTCCATTGTATATTTTATTGGCGAATTTGATACATTATTATCTAACTTATAATAATTCTCTGTGAAAATAATTGAGCGTGCAAGTATTGGATACTAATTAAAAAATATAATTCTATTCAGGATTACTTGAATTTATCATAATTATGGTTTTAGTCAGTTAAACACCATCTTATACATTTCTGCGTGATTGTATATATTGGTCTTGATCCCTATTTTAATTTTGAATCTGCCTTATCTCATTTAGCCATACCAGATCATTCTATAATCCTTTTAGAACTCTCTGTAGCTTGTAACATTCATATAGAAATAAACTATTACATGTTAAATTATTTACTAAACAATCAGAGCTGGAAATATGTTTTTGATTCAAATAATATAAACAGAGCCTTTTTACAGAATATTTATATTTCTTTAATTGATAAAGGAATTAAACATACCAAGGAATAAGAAGAAGCATTCTCTATGGATAAAGGATCAGTTAATGGGAAAAATTAATTTGAGAAAGCTATAAAACATTTTGATGATTATTCAATTCCTTTAAAATAGTTTATTAAGGAAATTAATTCTGATATTAAAAAAGATAATCACGTTATTATATGGAATTAATTATTTTATAATAAAAATACTTCTCTTAAATATAAAGCAATTAATTCTTTGATTAAAAAATCCATTAATCAAATAAATTTCATTAAAAATAATAATAATATATTAGAAGTATAAGCAATAAAAATATGTTAATCTTTCAACTAATTTTTTTGCATATATGCTATAGGTGGAGTTTCTATTAATGATTAGCCTTTTGGGTCTATTGCTGATTCTTTCTTTTGGACAAATGTTTGTAAAATTCAGTTATTATACTTGATTAAATATTTGAAATACAGGCACTCTTCATATATCTGGAGCCTAATTGTAAATATAGGAGATTTGAACTCAGACTTTCAAGCACCCTTCAATTATCCATACTATCTCATACCACTGATACACATAACCACATACATGCAGAAAAGCTAAATAATCACCAATATATGTATTTCATGCTAAACCAGCACTTATCAGTTGGTCCAGATTATCATCTCCCATATATATATATAGAAAGCTTCACATATCCTGCCCATTACTCCTATATATATTTAAATGGATAAGGTCCTATACATGAGGGGTCAGAGTGACTTGAGGTCAACATAGACATAGTAATAATATTGGCATCGGTTTGGGATTTGGGCTTTCCATCATCAGATTTTCAATCGCATGGATGGCTGAAGAGTTGGAGTGGAATAAAGCCTGTCCATTAAAATATGAAGATTTGCTATCTTAATATAAACTGAGCACTGATTATATATATGTGTGGGAGATGATAATCTGGACCAACTGATGAGTTCTGGTTTAGCACGAAATGCGTATATTAGTGATTATATATCTTTTCTGCATGTATATGGTCATGTGTATCAGTGGTATGAGATAGTGTGTGGTTGAAGGGTGCTTGAAAGTCTGAGTTCAAATTCTTTATATTTATACTTGATTAACTATTTAAAAAATATTTACTCTTTTGACTTACATAATTCCAAAAATTCTTAAAAATAATGTTTGTTTTTATACCAGTTCTAGTTTACTTATTTAATCTTTCTTTGTGTACTGGTATATTTCCTGATTATTAAAAAGTTAGTGTTATTATTCCTGCTTTTAAAAACTGTATGCTAAGCTATTTGAGATGATAGTCAAAGATAAGATGATGTCAGTCTTGAAAATGCATGAAGCAATTTCTATTCTCCAGTTTCAATTTGTCGATGGTAAGAAGACTATGGCCTTGTATTTCCATTTACTCAAAGCATTTGACTCTGACATTATACAATTTTTTTTATATCTTTTTATTCATATAGTTTTTAAGGTCATTTTGTTTCATGTTTAATAAGCTATCTAACTGATAGAAAATAGGCAGCCAAAATTATTGATATTGTTAATGATTTTAAATTAGTTAATAATGGAGTTGCACAGGGGTCTGTACTTGCCCCATTATTATTTTTGATTTATATATTTTTGCTTTGCCTCTGGACTCAGTGATTTAGAGTATTGCTGATGACTTTGATGTCTGGTGATGTTGTTTCATATGATCTTGAATAGCCAATTAATAAGGATTTGGCCTTAATTAGTAATTAGCTTATGCTAAACTCTCTAACAGTCAATCAAAATAAAAAGAGATATATTCTTTTTTCTTATAAATACTCTTCATATTCATTTAAAATCTTCACTTGTAGGTCTGTTTATTGATTTTGCATTATCTTGGTCAAGCTATATTGCTTATCTATGTTCTTGGTTACACCAGATTCATTGTTTTATTATTAGTAAAATTTTTTCCTAGATCAGTTTGGTAGACCATTTCTCTTGCTTATTATCAATGTATATGATGAAGTTGCGATACATGCTTTATTTTGTTCCAAACCACCGTCACATACATTGTACATATTAGCTCATATTTTGTAGACAGACTTTGATTAGAAAGGAATGTATTGTTTATTGAACTCCAAGAGTACACTTTTTAACACACACATACATATATAAAACAGACACTTTCTATACAAGTAATATGCATCTATAAATTAAAATTTAAACATTAAAAGCTTAAAGCTAAACTAGTAAATAAAATAATCAAAATTATCCCAAATTCATAACTCAATCAGACTAGCCAAAAAAAAAACACCCCTAAAACACAACAAATGGTTTCACTGCTACAAGCAGACTTCTCAAGTATAGTTCTTTATGCATGAGAAGTCTGCTTGTAGTAGTGAAATCATTAGTTTATTGTTTTAGAGGTTTTTTTTTTTTTTTGATTAGTCTGGTTGAGTTGTGAATTTGGGGTAATTTTGATTAAATTAAATTTACAGTAGAAACAAAAAATTTTAAATAATAAATTGAAGGAAACATTTACATATATTTTTCATTTAGACAAAAAATAAGAATAAGGAAGAAAAATTCACTCTATATATTTTTATTTTTTAAATAAATTAAATAGCAAAATATGTGACTTTCTTTGCAATTAAATATGTTCTGGGAAATATTGTTTTTTTGCAATGTTTTTTTGGTAGTTTACGGTTAGGTGTACTGTGGCTGCTAGGTGATGCTGCAATACCATCAAGAACCCCCAAGAAGGCTGCAAGTGATAAATATCCATCCAAAAATCAACAAATTAAAATGCCTAAGGCAAAGTAAATTGAACAAATCCTTTTAAAATACAAATTAAAAAAAAAAATTGGAAGAAAACACTATAAAATTTGAATTACAAAAACTATAATACCTAAATGTCAAAAAAATTAACAAAGCTTCAATAATGGCAGATGGTGAGAATGCATAACATTTAAAAAAAAAATTCCTCTGACTTTCAACACTATTATGTGGGGTGTAATAATTCACAAACCTTAATAATAGAAGTAATTAAATATAGATAACAAGCACATAGCTATTTAAAAAACCAAAGTAGCTATAAATTACAAAAACACAATTGGGTCTAATATATAAAACAGAACCCCACCACCTGCATAATCAAAAATAAGTACTTTTCAAAAATATACTAAACTTCATCAATATTTAAAAAATAAAAGACTTTCAACATTTGCAAATATGCCTGTGTGATCAGATTTCAAAGCAGTGATTTATATAAGCTAAAAAGCAATAAGAACATTTGAGAGCTTCTAATTGTCTTTTCCAAAAATTTATCAAATTAATTATTCTCTGCTTTGAAATTATGGCATATCATTTAAATATAAGTTTTTAAAATAGATTTATAGAGATCTGTGGTAAAAAAATAATATTATGAATTTTCATCCAGGCATTTATAGTAGGTGCTTGATGTTTACAGCATAAAAATCCATTAAAAGGAACATTATTATTTTAAGCCTTATTGGAATACAATTCTTTAAAGAACAGATTGCAGCACACTTAACTCAATAACAGCATATTAAATAACGGTGATTATTTGGTGGTTTAAGAAATACAACAAAGATGGCAGAAATTAACAGCAGGCTTTAGCAAACAATTATTTAAAGGTAGTTCTGCAAAAAGTAGGCAAAAAGAAGGTTCAAATTTTTAGGCTTTCAGTGCAAAATTATTTAGAGAAACATTCAAATTTTGAGACTTACTGGAGCAAAATTATTTAGAGAAGCCTTTTTCACACAGATTGCAGCACGCTTAACTAATAACAGCAGATTAAATAACAGTGGTTATTTGGTGGTTTAAAAAATATAACAAAAATGGCAGAAATTGACAGCAGGCTTTAGCAAAAAATTATTTAAAGAAGGTAGTCTTTTTTCAAACAGACTGCAGCACACTTAACTAATAAGAGCAGATTAAAAAAATAATTTAACACAAGACGTGGACAGATTACGACAATTTAGAAATTGTTAAATTTACACCGATAGTATAGTAATGGCTTGTAATATAGCACCAAATATATCTTCATCATGGTGCGGTTGTCACCACATGAATTCGACTAAGTATGACTCCAGGTGATGTTGAGCGGTCCCTTCTCTCTTTTATTGTACCATTTTAATAGCCCCTAAAGTCTTTCCCATTTTGCATATGCACCCCAGTAGAAGAATCAACAAAAATTATATGTATGATTGACTTTGAAAGGTTGGTAACCTACAACATTCAATTCATCACTTTTGTAGGACTTCCAACAGTCAGAATATATGAAGGATCCTGGTGATATATGTTGTTTAATGGCATCTAGGAGAACAGATGATGTTTGATCTGGAATAGCGAGAATGAAACAGTTTTGTTTTTCTACAAAAACCACCAAATAAACACTCTTGTGAAAGAATTTTTCCCTGTTGGTTTTTGCATTTAGTGAATAGGGTTTTGTCAACCTTTACAATTTTTCCTGGGCCTCCAATTTTGCATGATGGGTGAGATAGCAGACCCCCTTTACAGGCTTCTCTCAAACATTGCTTCCATGCAATGACAGTGTTCCTGTTCAAATCCAAATCATTTATTCCTGATTGTATGGTCAATTGGTTTTTACACCAATAATAAATGATTCGGATGGCTGTGACAAATGACAATTTGCAGCCCTCAAACCAGGTTCCTTTTCAAAGTACTATGCGACTTTGACATGCATCATTGTTGCACTTCCATTGTGCCCTTGGACTCACATAAAGTATCATTTGATGGCCATTGATGCACACTTTTTGAGAGGGCAGAACACTTTTACTTTGGAAGAACTCCACTGCCTCATGATCCATCTTTGGGATATCCCAAATTTTTATTATTTTGAGTTAAAAAAGATGTTATTTAAATTTCAGCTGCTACTCAAACTTCAGTGCGGGTTTTTGAAATGTTGCATGAAAGTTTGTGCATGTTTAATGTTGTATTCACCTGCGTAAAAAAAATCCATACTAACCCCAACAAAAATAAAAATAATCCCAACAACTTCTATTTCTAGTAGTACAAAATACTTAATACATCATAATAAAACTAAACAGGTATGTCAAAAGATGAGTTCAGTTACATTTTGATTAAATTTATCAGCTCAAGAAATTATATTTTTCATGTGAAAAGTCTATTATGTCACATTTCATTTTGAAAGTTCAAACTGTGACATGTAATATATTACAGTGCAATTATATTTCACTTTTTAAATCTTTAATTGTTATACATATTTTTTTTTAAGTGTCATAGCATCGACCGGGACGCGAACCCGCAACCCGGGCAACTGCCTGCAAGTGCAAAGCAGTTGCGCTGACCTCTCGACCACCAATGCAAGACTAATTGGTATATTTTTATGGATTTAATTCACTATTTTCCTAATTATATAATGAAATGTTTACACAATTATTTACCAGTTTCTAACTTTTGTGTGTAGGTTAAATGTTAATTTTAAAAATAAATTTTGTTTAGAGTGAAAGTAAATGCAATCTACGCAATGCCATTTTCTATTCACTTGGGGAAAGCCTTTGTTTTACTAAGATAAAAGAGTCAAATTAAGAAGTTTAACAATAGAAAGCTAAATTTTATAATTTTAAAGAAGAGTTGTAAAAACTAATGGATTTTTAATTAATTTTATTTTTTGATAGCTAATGGATTTTTATGCTGCAAATAACCTTTTTGTCTATTTTTTGCAGAACTACCTTTAAATAATTGTTTGCCAAAGCTTGCTGTTAATGTTATTTTTTAATGGATTTTTATGCTGCGAACATCAAGTGCCTACCATAAATGCCTAGATGAAAACTGGTAACATTATTTTTTTATCACAGATCTCTATAAATCTATTTTAAAAACTTATATTTAAATGAAATCCCATAATTTCAAAGCAGAGAATAATTAATTTGATAAATTTTTGGAAAAGACAATTAGAAGCTCTCCAGTGTGATGTTCTTATTGCTTTTTAGCTTATATAAATCGCTGCTTTGAAATCTGATCGCACAGGCATATTTGCAAATGTTGAAAGTATTTTATTTTTTAATATTGATGAAATTTACTATATTTTTGAAAAGTTATTTTTGATCATGCGGGCGGGGGTTGTGTTTTGTATATTGGACCAAATTTTGTTTTTGTAATTTATAGCTACTTTTAATTTTTAAATAGCTATGAGCTCATTGTTATCTATATTTAATTACTTAATAAGTATTAATATGTTATTAAGGTTTGTGAATTGTTACATCCCATGTAATAGTGTTGAAAGTCAGAGAAATTTTTTAAAAAATGTTATGCATTCCCGCCATTAATAAAGCTTTGTTAATTTTTTTGACATTTAGTATTATAGATTTTGTAATTCGAATTTTATAGCATTTTCTTCCAATTTTTTTTTTTAATTTGTATTTTAGAAGGATTTGTCTGGTTTATTTTGCCTTAGGCATTTTAATTTGTCGATTTCAGCAATGTTTGGATAAAATTCTTCATTCTGGGGTGTGTGTGTTTCGTTTTATGTATTTTCACCGATTTCTGTTTTTGTAATTCTAATTTTATAGTGTTTTCTTCCAATTTTTTTAAAATTTGTATTTTAGAAGGATTTTTTCGATTTACTTTGCCTTAGGTGTTTTAATTTTTCGATTTCAGCGATTTTTGGATAGAATTCTTCATTCTGGGGTGTGTGTGTGTTTCATTTGATGTATTTCCACCAATTTCTGTTATTATAATTCAAATTTTATTGCGTTTTCTTCAATGCATTTTTTTTTATTTGTATTTTAGAAGGATTTGTTCGATTTACTTTGCCTCAGGCATTTTAATGCCAATTTCAGCAATTTTTGGATAGATATTTATCACTTGCAGGCTTCTTGATAGTACTGCAGTATCATCTAGCAGCTACACTACAGGGGGGAAGGATGTTCCATTTGACCTATTTTCACTGATTTCTGTTATTGTAATTCAAATTTTATAGTGTTTTCTTCAATTTTTTTTTATTTGTATTTTGGAAGGATTTGTTCAGATTTACTTTGCCTCAGATGAATTAATTTGTCGATTTGTGATTTTTGGATAGACATTTATCACTTGCAGGCTTCTTGGGGGTTCTTGATGGTACTGCAGCATTGCCTAGCTGTCACAATACACCTAGCCATAAATTATTGTTTTTTTCTTATAGAAACATAATAGACTAGTCTTGTTATCAAGAAACTATGATCTCTTTAATTGTTTTGATGTTTTTAAGTCAGTATAATTTTAGATATGTTCTAAAACTTTGTAAAACTTTTAACACTACGCTTAGAAAATATTTTATTGTGCAAAATACTGCATATAAAAATCAGAAGGGATAATGACAAATATAATGTAAATGCTTTCAACATAAACTGAAGAAATATTAATAATGAACATGATTGTATACAGTGTTCAGAGATGTAAAAATGACTATTGGTTAATTTAAAATTTATCTACAAATTTTATTTTTTTAAATGTGATCATGTATAGCACTTAAAAACAGAAAATGGCTGCTCAAGTATCATAAATTATATTAAATTTGCAAATTTTAATGGTTTTTTTCATTTGTTTACTTACATTTTTGTTTGTTTATATGATAGAGTATAATTGAAGTTATGTACTTTGATATCAATTTCACTGTTATAATTAAACTGCAACTACTTAATCATTTGTTATGTCTTATTACTCTAGGCGAATGATTATTTGCTGATCAATGACCATTGGATGACTTTGTACAATGTGAATTGATTGTAACTTAAAATTTTAACCTCTTTAATTACAGCCACAGATAATGACCAGACTGACACTATAATCACCATCTTTCCCACATATATATTATTTTAATACATAGTCTTTTCAGAAATGCTAGATCAAATATTTGACTCCAGATATTAAAATAAAATATTTCTGTCAGATGAGAAACAATACTTTTAAAAAATAGCAATTTATTTACAACAAAAAAATCGAATCAATTGAACAAAATGAAATTAATATGGCACACAAAAAATATTTAGAATGGATTTGAGAAATCAGCAAGTGTATAATAACTAAATTCATTTATTTTCCCCCAAACCTTCTGACCTCACAGTCCCTAGATTATTAATAATAATTAATTATATTTAAAACTGTTTCCTATTCTTTTTATATCATGTCTAAATTTACCCATACAGTTACAAAAAATATGACTATTAAATGTGACTTAAGAAGAAAATGAGTCTTTTGTAAACTAAATTACTTTTGATGTAAGCCTAGCTAGTATTTATTTAAGAGTAATTCAAAACATTTTACTAATTTTTCTTTTATTTTTGTGCTGAGCTCAACAAGTGCACAATGTTTTTTTGTTCCTATTTAAATATTAATTCTCCACTTAACACTGAAATCTCTGGTCATTATTTTCTGGACAAGTTTCTTTTAGTAATGCTTTATTATGAAGTAAACCAGATAATTGCTTAATGTGTGCATATTCCTCTTCCATGACAATTTCTTCTTCTAATCCATGGTTGAATTTTTATTTTTAAATAATTATTGGCTTCTGTTACAGCATTGCAAATAAAATCTGATAATGATTGATATAATTAGGTATTTATTTCCAGTATTCGGGCATCATACAGAACCACCAAAGCTATATCTTTGAAAAGATGAAGTCAACACCCAACAAGATTTTTATTTACCAAGGTAAAGAAATATGAATAGAAGTGAATAAAAATTATCATCTTAATGGCTGTTAATTTATGAATTAAATAAACTAGCTAACAACCAGCTATAGCTGACCAGAATTTTTTTTTCTTGTTGGCTAGCAACAGTCAAAATCTCCATAGCAATTTTTACAATAGGAAAAACAAAACACTTTTAGAAAATATTCTTCTATTATCTGTGCTTAATCTGCATTTGTTTTATTTTTATTAACATTTAATATTTCACAAATAATTTTATTTTTGAATCATAATTTAAAAAGGAAACAAAGTTTTCATTTCTTACAAATTTATTTTCTTTTTTTAATTTGTTATCCCATTATAATTTGCCTTTAAAAAAAAAAAATTAAATCATTCAAAAGTTTCAAAATACATAACACTTTTTAAAGTTGTAAATATTAATTCTTATTAAGCGTAATGTCAGCACGTAAAACTTAAATAAGGCTATGACCTTAGTACATGCACCTTGAGTACTTAATTTATTACAAGAGAGACCTCTACAAATCTAAACTCAAGATTCGACTTTATAAAGGTAAGAGCAGCCCACACTTTTATCTTCAAACTATTTTTCTAATTATATAGGCAAATCAAAGCATTTTGATTTGGAAGCATGAAGTTAATAAATTCGTCACTGATTAAGTCCACTATTTCTGTTAAACATTAACAATCGCGAAATCTTTCAATTTAAGTATTACGTGTTGACATTGCACTTAATAAGAATTAATATTTACAGCTTTAAATTGATTCAAACTATTTCTAAATTTACGATCTGACTATTAACTCGTAAATTGAAAGATTTCATAATCGTTAATGTTTAGCAAAAATAGTGGACTTAATCAGTGAAGAATTTATTAGCTTCAGGCACCCAAATCAAAATGCGTTAGATCTGCCTATATAATTAGAAAAATAGGTTGAAAATAAGAGTGTGAGCCACTCTTATTTTTATAAAGTCAAATCTTGTGTTTAGATTTGTAGAGGTCTCTCTTGTAATAAATTAAGCACTCAAGGTGCATGTACTAAGGTTATAACCTTATTTAAGTAGAACACTTTTTCTTTATTTTTTAGAGGTAATATAGGAGATCCATGATGTAGAGGTTACATTATGTTGTCATATATCTCTTTTTGGGATGGTTGTATTTTTATACCTTGCAAAATTATACTATGCATACTATTTGTGATAGATTCAAATTGACTCTCCATAATATTTATGATAATTTTAGTATATTCTTTGTTATTAAGCTTTAGAGAATGATTATTGATATATATTCATTGTTCTTTTTTATATTGTAAATTTTTCCTTATTGATACTCATTTAGCCAAAAACTTTCAGTTGGAATTCCCAGACTTTAATTTGGAAAGTAATCTAAGACAGATTATTCATTAAATGCTGATCATATCTCATTTCCTATATTTAAAAAAATGTTTGCAAATTTGATTATCATATTGCATTGTAAACTATTTATATTTATTATTATGTTACTCTTTATAAATTTATTCACTGTTACGTATTGCACAATTAATGTATACATAATAGTTTTTTTTATTTTTATTTGATTGTAATTATTATTTGTTATATGTTTTGCATATGATTAATGTATATATATTCTCTTCTTTTTGTTTTTATAATTAATTTTGGAATTTGTTTGTTGTTATGAATAACCTTTCACACAAATATATTCTTGTTTGGAATTAATTTATTATTTATACATTGTGTATTACTTAATAAATACATAAATAGTAAAATATCATGAATTATTCTTCAATAAATTTATGTAGAAATCTTTTTCATTAATTATGGTAGGAAAAAAAAATAATGATGATGATGATAATAACAACAACAACAACAACTCAATTTTATTAACTAAAAATTGATTTTAAATTTGCCTCTCAACTTTTGATTTTTTCTTCTCCTATTTGAACTTTAATTTCCAGGTTTTTATGAACATCAGGAATAGATGAATAAATGAACCTGCAAAATAATTTTAACTCTTTTTAAAAAGTTGCTTGCTTATCTCTAGATTTTCAACTATAAATGAATCAAAAAATATATAATATATTAGTAAATGTAAAGCTACAAACATAAATAAATTATATACATGTGTGTGCATACTTTTAAATATGTTAAGTGCTTGCCTTCTAATAGGTTCTGTAATAGGATATCGCTACCAAACAGTAATTTGCATGCTCAACACTGATGATTATTTGGCATGACTATCTAGATATATAAATCATTGACAAAATACTTCAACAGGATTATTTCCAAACACAAATAGTCAAACAGTAAAATTTACAAATTTTCTAAAACCATAACAAAAATTTCTTAATTAATTTTATACCAAAATACTAATGTATTTCTTTTTATGAAAAGTTTAATTTTTTTTTTTATGTATAATAACCATCTAGAATATCTAAATATTATTACAAGAAACTCTGTAAAAAATCATGTCTCCGTGATTGTAAAGCACCACCCCACCAAAAGCTATTATATCCAAGAAATTTGAAAATCCATATTAAAAATTTTAAAATTGCTATTTGGATGCTAATAAAATTATAAACAAAAATAAACATGTAAAATAACTCACTTTATAATTCATATGTGTATATAATTCTGTATTTAAATATATACAGTATATCAATTTGAACAATGCATGATTTCAACAATACATGATTTATTGCAGGATGTAATTTTCTCAGAGTTTAATTCAGTTTTTTACTTTATAATTTCTTTTCTCCAAATTATTAAAAAAACTTTTTAACTCAACTATCTACCTCATGCATGAATTATTTACATGTCTTATAATCTCAAAGACTTCAATTGACCATTTATTTTTATTTTTTTTAATAATATGTTTTCATCTTAATTCCCATTAATTTTCTTAACAAGAACAATACCTGTTTGATCACTCACCCATATATTTTGGGGTTTGGTCTTCATTTCTTAATTCCAATGATACCTCTATATTTTACTTTACAACTACAGCCTCTTCTAAACATGTGGATTTTCTATCAAAATTGTTATAAATCACTTAAATTTTTTACAAACATCATACAAAAATTGCAATAATAAGAATGAAATTCAAAATTAAGTAAATAAATGAAATTACTTTAAAACACAGATACTTTCAAGATCATGATATATAAAATCCTTCCATTTATAAAGTTCATAACTTGTAAAGATACTTAATGTAAGATTGATTAGCTTCTGATTTATAGCTTTCAACACTGAGAAGTTTTGCATATGAATCAAGGGCATCTGCATTTTTGTAATAGGACAAACTATTGATTAATCCACCTTACTATAGGTGGCAAACTTGGAGTAATATACTTTGCTCTTGAAAAACATTATGTAAATTGGGGTCATGTAATGTTTTTCTCTGTTTTACCATATTAAAGTTAATTTAAAATAAATTTAAAAAAAATCTAAGGATAAAATACTTTAGTGCTATTTTAGTACGCGACCTCCATCATTTTGAATTTCAAAAACGACCAAAAACATTATCTGACACATCTAAGTGATAAAAAAGTATGTGAACTCAGTCACGTGACTAATTTGAAAAAAAAAAAAAAGCCAAAACGTAAAATATTTACAACCCGGGTTACATCATTATAATATCAATTAAAAGCAACACACATAGAATAATATTTTCAATTAAAACAGGCAAAACTCTATACGTATTGTCACTCAGTGCAAGCCAGAGTAATCAATGGATGCCAGAAGGCATCCCCAGACTAGTTTCTGGCTTGTGGCCTTCGTCAGCGAGGAGCCTTGGATCTGAGAGCACTGCACCTAGATCTTAGGATCTAATGCAACTCTCCAGCAGCCACCTTTTATCTCTAACTACAAAACTATGAGTCTTAAACTGAAAACACCATACTATTTTCAATCCAAGCTCATTAACTTATATAATCATATAGGTCTGAACTCAGTTCAGTACCTATACATTTTGGTGACTTTGGTTCTTTAATAACCATAGTCACCACTATCCTATTAAGCAGAATTGGTTTTAAGCCAATAAACATCACATGATCACCATTTCTTATGCCACTCACAGTTATAAGCAAGCATAAAAAATGGTGATCATGTGATATTAATTGAAAGATTATTAGTTAGATAATAGCTTAGTATATTGTAATATTAAAATAATAGTTGCATTAAAAAATAGATATTATTTCAATCATATTCATAAAAAAATGAATGTTCATTCTTTAGAAAAATCTAATATACATACTGAAATGGTATTTTTTTGTCTAACATCCTGTTTCCCCTACTATGTTCCATAGTGGCATTTATCCTCAGTTTAAACCCCTACCAGTCCATATATAATAATGTATATTAACGTATATGTGCGTATATTTATATATTTGCATTACCTTTAGGTATATTAATGTCTGTATGTGTATTGTTACATAATGCGTATACTTAGTAACAAATTGTATAATGAAATTAAAAGTTGTTGTATGTGTAGGAGAGCACCTACATATATATGCAAATGAAGCCGCAATGCAATAAATTTTATAAGTGTTGCAACACAATTAAATTACTTTATCTTTAATTTATTAAAATAGAAATGTACAAATTTCTTTTTACTTAACTTAAAATTTGCATATAAATTTCCAATTCCAGAGATGACAAGATTACACATATAGCAGAATGTTTACAAAATTTAAATCTGCTTTAAAAGATTGCCTGTTTCTTGGAAAATTTCATGCCACAAGGACCTAGTTTAATTTGTGTGGGGACCAAGAACAGATTTTAAAATAAATTTTAAGTCAAAGCAAAACCATTTAACCGGCACTATTTATGAATCACTTAGATTTTTGCCTTTGTCTTCTCTAAAGTTAATAAAACTATGTTAAAATTTAAGATGAAAAACTTAAAAACTGTAAACAATAGATTTTGTAGGGGGGATCGATCAGTTAATATAAAAAAAAAATCTAGCATTGAAGGTTCACTCTCTATTTTATATGAAGAAGTTGCTGACAGGAATTATGCCTGTTTTGACAATGGAAAGAAGTGGCTAGAGACCATCAACTTTGCCATCTTCCTTTGGAAAACTGGTCTATAGGAATGGAGGAATCAAGATCAATCACCCATCAAAAAGACTGGAGAACAGCCCACCTAGAGATGTAAGTGCCACTACATGCCAGTCAACTTAACCAGAAGATTATTGGTAACATTTCTTCCTGCAGAGCTCCTTAAAATTATATCTAAGATTAAACTATTTTAATAAGTTTCTAAAGCTAGCTATATAATTGAACGTTCATAATTTATAACTTCTAAATGTTTCCTTAATAAATTAAAGTAAAAACTATTAGTTTAATGTAACTTTAAATTAATAATCATAATTGTAAATCTTGCCTATTAAATGAATAATTATAATTTAAAAATTTTCCTAAACACAATAACTAATCAGTTATTATATCTATATACTTTCATAATCGGTGGTCATGCCTATCTTACTGTATATTGTTTGTTTCAATGATTTATGATATGCCATAATTCAAAACGGAGATTATTAATTGCATTTTTATATTGGACTATTTCCATTATCTAATATGTGTGTTGAATGTCTTTAGAACAATTTAATTTTATTTAAATATTCCAAATACATTCAACTGTTAGTAATATCACAGCAAACAGGTCAACATATGCACAACATTTTGAGGTGTTGTTCTCCCCTCTTCTGCAAGTATTGCTGACCTGACCAGTGACAGTACTAGCATGGGATTCAAACCTGGGGTCTTAGATTCTTGATTATTGAATTTTAAGGGAACCCTCTAACCAACTGAGCAGGCCAGAAACACCTGAAGAAGGGAGAATACCTCTCAAAACTGTGCATATACTAACCTGTTTGCTGTGATATTACTAACAGTTAGTGCATATATTAACCTGTTTGCTGTGATATTACTAACAGTTGGTGCATATACTAACCTGTTTGCTGTGATATTACTAACAGTTGAATGTATTTTGGAATATTTAAATAAAATTAAATTGTTCTAAAGACATTCAACACACATATTAGATGATGGAAATAGTCCAATATAAAAATACAACTAGAACACCATCATCACAAACCTTCAGGAAAACATGGATATTATTAATATTTGAGATGATTAGAAGCTCTCAAGTAACTAATTTATGCTGCTTATTTAGCAAACATAAATCTATGTTTCGATATCTATTTTATGTATGTATATTTAGTTAAGCTACTATGTTTAGCTGATTGTCAAGGTTTGCATGTTGATAAACATGTCTAGTTAATAATCGCAAGAATCATATTATAAAGGGATATTATTAAAATAAGTTAAATCCCAAATATGCTTTTCCCCTTAGTTTATTATATAACTATCCAGGTTTAGTTTAAACTAGATTACTTTAGTAAAACTCATTTAGCATGTTTTGATTATGCTAATTTAGCAAACTGGGATAAATGGTTTCCCAGAATGAAACTAAAGTATTTAGCACAGTAGTTTAATTTTAATATTATTTTAGTAAGTGTTATGAATATGTCTTTATAAAGCACACACGTGCAATACGCTTTGTTATATTCCTTTCTAAATGGGCTTCTGGTGAAATGCCATCCCATTATTATTTCGGACAGCTCTTCTAGAACTGGAACATGAGGGTCCAGAACCGTGTTTTAAGCTGCTCCAATCTCCCGAACTAAATGTTCTTCGTATTATAATAGCAAGTCGTGCGGTCCACAGGAACCGAGTACTTAGTACTGAATCCCATGACTAATTACACATTTGGGATGCAACTTTATTTAGTTAAGGTAGTGCCTTAATATCAGAAGCTCCGCTAGGAATATCAGTTTGTCCCTCCATTATTATTCAGACCAGCATTGATCTGAATACCAGATCAAGTTTATTTTAATAATCTGCATAGACAGCATATTTATTGCTTGTTATGTGTAAGTTAACCAATCAGTTATGTTTTGTCAGTTATTATTCTTGTAAGATTTAACTCATCGCAAACCAAGGGTAGATGGCATACCATATTCAGGCATGATTATGAACCACAGTTATTAGTTTGTAATAAACTTTGAAATTAAACTTAGAGTTAAATGACTAAAGTGGATCATAAAAGATACTAACTCAGCTCATTATTGTAAGAAACCTGCAAGTGTAAATTCCAATATACTTCTAATTTTTTATTAACTTAGGATTTGTTAATTAAAGATATTAAACTTATAATAATGTTTAATGTACTATTCGCAATCCATTCCCAAATCTTAGCCAAATATATTCATTTTAGTATTAATTATTTAATATATGCATTATTTCAGAAAGCCATGTGTGTGTGTTTATTAGTTAATTGCTAATTCTCCCTGTGCTACTGCTGGCTTGTGAACTAAATGAGACCGAATGTAACATCATAGATACCATCCATAGGGTCATAAATCACAGAGCATTGAAGGAACTGAGGTACGATCTGATTTGAAGTCTCAATCCCTCATCTAGATCAGCATTGGGATAATTTGCCAGAACTCTGGATTTTGTTGCGTGAATGTGCAAATATGACTGTTACAATACTAAATTTCAACACCTATTAAACACTAAAATTGCTAATTTGGATCTTCAAGACTGTTATACTACTGAAGTATGAAATTCTCTTAAAAAGTATGTTATGGATGCAAATAATGCTATTCTTGAGTTCACTAAAATGATTAGGACTGTTTTTCTTCGACAATGATTTTATTATTAGTGACTTCACTAAAAGAAAACATGGCATTTTCTGCTTGATAGTATAATAAATTAAATGTGGAACTTCATAATAAAAATAAGGATCTGAAGACTAAAGTTATCTAATACAGTCTAATAAAGCAACGGTTAAAGTTATTTGCTGTTAATTCAGGCAGTCACTACAAATTTTTTAGCAGTCCACTAATCTTGTCCATCTTAGAATTACATGGTGACAGTAAGAGGACTAATATTATACAGGTATAGGATATCTCCAAAACCTATAAAGTGGTTTTATAACAAATATTTTTGAGATCAAAATGGTAAGCTAAAGGAATAAAAATATATGGAGATTATTTAAATCATCTAGATTTTGTAGCTGATGTGGGATTATTTTTTTGCAAATAATTCTTCTAAACTCCAAGAAATATTGCAAAAATTATATCGGAAGTAAAAAAGTAGGATTAAAAATAAATACTAAAAACAATTAAAATAATGTTCAATGGATTTTCTTAGAAGAATAAAATAAAGAATGATAATCATGAATTAACAGAAGTTAACAACTACAAATATTTTGATCAGATTATTAATGCAGATGAAAACATAATGGACAAAATTACACTTGAATAGAGTACTTTTGATGGAAATAATATTAAAAAAAAAAAGATTATATATTTGAAAATAAATATTTTCAATAGATGTGTGTAACCAGTTCTTATTTATAGATCTGAGATTTGAACACTTAATAGCAGAGCAATTCAAAGACTTCAAACTATTCAATAAAGGATAAAGAGATGTATAGTGGAAATAACTAGAAGATATTGAAAGCAATATACAAATAAGAGATTAAACAACTATCACTGACATCAATGAAAAGAAATGAGACTGAAATATAGCTGGGCATAATGCTAGAAGAAGTGATAAAAAATGACCAATTAAAGTTTTAAATTGGATTCTAATAGATTATAAAACACTGACAAAGATATGTGTGAGATTGAATGGATGAATTAAGAAAGTATATTGATAGATATAGAGAAAAGAGGCCGTCAATTAGAGAAAATGAATTAAACTTGGAGAAATCTTGATTAATAATTGTTAAAAATGATGATGATTAAGTATTGATTAGAAATTAAAGTCTACATATTTATAATTACTATCTATGGATGATATTAGAGACTTTATGGCATATTTCTATAGGATGAAACATTAAGCAGTATAGTTTGGGTCATAAAATGATTTGATAAATAAAAATATATGCATATCAGAGATTAACATCTAGTAATCAAGTGTAATAATGAAAACATGGCAAGCTGCAAATGAGACTATTTAATTATTTTACTTCCTTGTATTTATTAAATAAAGCAAATATTTTCTTAATAGTTCAAGAATAATAGATGCATATCTGATAAGAGTGAAATTTTGATAAAGAATCAAACTGCCAAGAAACATTGGTTAATTGTGGTTGTTAAAACCAATTTTTTTTTTCCAAATAAAATATTATAGTTCAGGATAAACAATAGTAGATAATATTCAGAAATTATAATATTTCTGCAAACAGAATTTTTAAAATAATATAGTTATTCATACATTTTTCATAGAATTACAGCAAGTAGACATTGTTGAATATTTCAGTTACTTTATTTGCAATTGAGAAAAGCAGAGTATGTAACCTTTGATATAACAAATTATTTTCAATATAATTTTTAATATTGATCAATCTTATGATAAAAATAGTTCAATGCTAAAAGGGTTTTAAAAAAAGAAAAAGGATTTAATTACTGCCCTAGTTATAGTATCTATTTCAAGGCTTTAATATAAATCTTTCATTTGAGAATTTGCATAATGTAGCAATTGTATTTATATTTTTAAAAAAAATCAATAGAATATTTTTTTAAAAAAATCATGCTATATAAGAATTTATTGATTTTGTCTAAATGCTCAATTTTTGATTGATATAAAAACAAGTAATTATTAATTGTAACTCAACCAGTCACTATATATATATATGTCAGCAATAGAAGATTTGTATAGCTTATATTTTTTAGAGGCAGACTTAAATCTAATTATTCTTAAAGTGATAGTTATTGGTCAAAGTGATTGAATAGTTTCTTGTAAATTTTCCTTATTGTCCATCATATTATATTTGTCAATTTCGTAATCCAAAAGTATGATATTTACTTGTCCTATCCTAGTTTTTCAATAACCAACTTCCACATAAAATATTATATTTTGAATAATTCTGATCTTTGATTTAAAGATAAATTCTTTCATGTAAAAGTATTTTATATGCTTTTTATTGGAACAATACCCACCACCAGACTACAATAAAATATATGCTTCTGAATTATTTGCTTTTGATAATAGGTTCAAGAATGCAAAAACTTTTCCTTCTTAACCATCAATTTAAAGACATTTGATAATCCATTTGTAATTGTCTTTTCATGGTTAAATTGTCTTCAGAATTACAACTCCCTAATCTTCAATCCACATTTGCATTCTTTCAATAAGATTTTTCTTATTATACTTTCAGTATATAAATTGAATAACAGAACTTTCCAGATTAATTGGCAAAATTTAATCAATATTTTACTGATTCTTCTTCATTTTTTTAAAATTTGATATATTGTCAGCCACCATCATGGCATTACCATTTGTTAATAATCTTCAATAAATAACCAATTTCATTATAAGTAAATATCCTATTGTTATTTTTGTGATATATCTCTTGTATATACTTTTGCTACATTTATTATATTGATTATAATTTATCCTTTAGCATTTTTCTGCACAGCCATTCAAGATTATAATTTCCTTTTGATCACAAAAATCACTATCTATTTTTGTTTCTCCTAAGTTTATTTATATTTTTAGTATCTGCAGATCTTTTCAAAATTTCTTTCCATCTTGCTATTAGTTCGAAAAATCTTTTATCTTTTTTAATTTTAATTCATAATATTAATTTTGATTTTTTTTGACTTAAATTTTAGTCATTTCTTTCAGATTCATTTATAATAATTTTTTTATCCTAATTTTTTTGATATTCTTACTATTTTTGGCCTGCTATTTCTAAATGTAATAAGGAAGTTCTCCAGGGGATTAGATAAGATTACGACTTTTTTTCCCCAGTAAAAAATTGCATAAATTATTCATGATCTATCAGATGTGCATATTTAATATGGACAGTCTTGTCTGTGTCTGTACCATATTTTTAAAAAAATAAGCAAAATGCCAATATTTATAAAAATATCATCAATTTCAAACCAAAAAAAAAAAACTTATATTGTAATAATGCTTATGTTTCTGCATAGATTTAAGTACTAACTGTACCATGTAAATTGTCATTTGTATTTAAATGGTATTTATAGTTTCATTGATTTGATTTATATTTGTATTTAATAATTTAAAGCCATGCCAAAAGATACAACTAAAAAAGACATTTTAATGTAGAATTAAAAATAAATATACATTTTTAAACCTAGAATATGGAAATGAAAATGCCTTGTATGAATAACGAAGAGATATCATTAAACATATAAACTCTTTAAAACATCAGAAAACTGAAAAAAAAAAAAACCAAGTAATGTGAATAAATATCTCTTGAAGTACTTTTTAAAAACAAGAAAATGAAATCCAAGGATTATACTCATGTGATTAGAAATGCTGCATTTGCATTTAATACAGTTATGTACGAACAAAGTTTTAAATCATCTTAATGGTAGTCTAAATGCATTTCAAAATTTTACGTTTTAAAATATTCCAGTACTAAAACAAAATCAGAAGCTATATGTAATAATGTAACTGCAACTTTTATAATGGATAAAATACAAAAAAATAAAATAAATCATGCCAATTTTGTTGCTGTATCTATAGATGTATGCAATAGATTTGCTTTAAAAGTTATACCTGCCTTAACAAAAATATTTATTCCAAAAATTAGAATTAAAGTCTGGCTGAAAGTTTAGTGATTTAACAGGAAATATCAGACATAAAAAATTGAATTTAGAAAAAAAAAAAAAAATCTTATTGTGTTGAACACAAACATAAAAATTTTGAAGGAGTGCAACAAAAAGATAAAAAATGTTCATATAAAATTAGAGCAAAAATGGACAGAAAATATCTAGCTATTGGGTGTTATGCCCATATTGTACCTAATTGTGTATAGAATGTTGCAAATAAGCTATCTTTTGATATAGAAATGGTCATAATTAAAATATATAGATATCTTCACATTTATACAGTCAAAGTAGACAAATTAATAAGAGTTATGTAAATTTATAAACAATGAATACAAAAGAAACTATTGTCACAAAGTACAACAAGATTTTTAAGTCTATTATCAACCCTTCATAAAATTCTTTTAATTTGGATAATACTTAATCTTTTTTCTTTCTGAATCTGAGAATTCTTGTCTGAAATTAATGTGTTTTTTGAAAACCCACTCAATGAGTTGTTAGCTTTATTCATAAATGGCAGCCTTCAAATTTTCCAAGAAATTATGGCTATTTTTGAAAGAAATGAAATTTCAATTACAGAGGTTAAAGTACAAGGAATTAAAAATAAAATTAAATGCTAGAAAAGATAATAAATTCATTCAACTTTGTAAACAAAAGATGCCTCTCTATATAAATGAAGGAATTATAAGCAAAAAAAAAGTTGAAAATCATGTTTGAAGTTTTTATGAAAGGTGTATTTATTTAAAAATGTGAGAAAATAGCCTCCATGGTGCAGAAAAATTTTCATAGATAAAAATAAACCATAATTTTGAGCTTCAACGGTCAGCTGTTGAAGAACCAGCAGAATTTATTAATTCAATTCTCCTTGAAGTATTAACAATTGATATAGATAAAACTTTTGCTGAAATTTCGATTATAAAATTAATACTGCCAAGATTTAAACCAAAGAATTGACAAAAGTAAGCAGGAAATATTGAAGCCTTTAAGATTATTACTTCTAATGTTAGTGATTCATGAGTTGAATTATTTAAAATGCTTCAAGCAAATGGAAGTGAATGATCTAACTTCACAGAATTATTACAATTTATTCCTGGATCACAGTACCAGTTAAATGATTTTACTTGATCATGAGAAACATCTGATGATTGAAACAGCATCTGCAACAAATAAAAATAAATACAATTGATAATTGTGTACAATTCCATGAACTAATTAAAAATGATAAAGTTTTGTTTAAAAAAATTAACTTAAACAAAAAATATGACTAGTTAAAAAATAATTTTATCCGATGTTTTGATTTATTCAATACATATTATTTGGATTAAAAATATTATAAAACACTCTAGATCCTATTTTTATTCTGTTTCAATGTTTATTTAATCAGACAGCAATGGCAAGTGTTTTTTCAAAAAATTTTTTTTCATTTTCTAGGTGCCTGTATTTTATAAATTAAAAATCTGGCAACTCAAATACTGGCCAATAACAATTCTTCCTTTCCACTTTTAATTTCAATATTCCAGACATTAAAGTTTTTCATTTTCTTCACTTGTTTTAAATTTTCAGGGTATAAATTTATAAGTAAAGTTAAATTGGGTGTCCAGGTGCGTTCAGAAGATGATCTGGAGTACTCTATTTGCTATGTTTAACTGGGTTTAAACCTTATTTATCATAATTTTATATTATAAATGTTACATAAACGGACTGGCCCTTCGAGCAGAGGAGGAAATACCATCGATGGCAGAGCTATCAACGATACTCACGATCAGACTGAGCTATGCAATGTATAACATGATCACATTTCCAGACCGTGGCCCACCTAGACTTCGAGATTCAAACCCTCACTATCCAAAGCACTTTATTTGTTTTGAAGTAAACCTCTGGCACCAGCTAATCACATTGGGTAACTAACATGCTCTGGACAGTAGGCCCATAATCCTGCGCTCGAAATATCCCATGACTAGCTCAATCACAAATTGTTGCTTCAATTAATGGTAAAAAGATTTACTGACACATATTACGTTTAAAGACAATTTATTTTAACTACACATTTATTATTCTAATTTGAAATACTTTTATAAGAACTTAATTAAATTAGACAATGATAATTATATATAATGACTACGCACACACTCTGAATTCATATAATAAAATAGAATATAACCCAAGCATTAAATAATACATGACATTTAAATAAATATATGAAATCAATATAAAATATCATAAAGCATTTACATACATGACATTTCAAAACACAGACATCACTAGTTCTTTATGCATGCTATAGAGTTCATTTATTAACTGACTCTAGGAGGCTTCAAATTATTGCAATGGCTGCATTAATTAT
Source organism: Epiperipatus broadwayi (assembly GCA_028023455.1). Taxonomy (NCBI): domain Eukaryota; kingdom Metazoa; phylum Onychophora; class Udeonychophora; order Euonychophora; family Peripatidae; genus Epiperipatus; species Epiperipatus broadwayi. The sequence goes on from JAQFVV010012549.1 coordinate 2,717,498, forward strand.
AAATGGAAATAAGAAAATCTTATTTGTTACCTAGGATTTTCGAATGTGGATACTTCTTGCTGTTTGCTGCTTCACGTGAAAATCTTTCCAACTGGTTGGATTCGAAGTTTTCTGGAGGGTTAATGCTTAGTATTCCGTGGCACTATTCTTTAAGACAGTTAGATATTGAAAGCAGATTTTTAAGTTGTTGGGCAGATATTACTTTTTCCCGGGCAGGTTGGCTGTTTCAGCGGACTCAGGCTGGAGCAAAGTCATATGACTCCAGTGATTGTTAGTATAATAAATGCATGAGAAGACTGACTGAGAACTGATTGAATGAACTCAACTGATTGCAAACTCAACTCTGAACTGAACTCAACTACTGATTGATGAAAATCCAGACTATTTATGTGATGACTTGTTGTCACTTTGGTAATTGGTTTTTATGTCCACCAGCTATATTTGTTGTTGAAATTCCTCCCCTGTTTTTGAATACATTCCTTAGATAAGCTTTTGATTATGTGTTTTCATTTGGTAACCATTGCAAATTTGTTGTTTTATGAATTTTTAATTTGTAGCCATTGCAAATTCTGTGTTTATATCTCTTATGATTATACAGTATTTTTTAATTTTCATTTATTCCTTAACATTGAACATGCACATATTTATTTTATCAATCCTTATGTTTACAATCACAATTAGCGCACACATATATTTAAAATCACTGTTATTTAATTTTTAAAATTATTTTCCTTTTTGTTTTCTTTAATTTTTTTTAAAGTGAAGAGAGAGAGTACCTTTAATTACTCCTTAATACATAAAACTATGAATTAATTGATTTTTAACAAACTGTTTAAAAAAAAACTTTTTAAACTTCTTTTATTAAACCTCTATCAAGTTAAACTTTCTCCCCCTTCTAATTAATTAGTTGTAAACTTTACTGATAATAACACTTTAGATTTTTATGTTGACTTACATATTATTTGTTTATTTATTAAAACCTTCACATTATTTGAGAAATTTATTTTAATAATTGTAAACACAATTTTAATGAACACTCTCAGTAGCATTACAATATATAAATATATGAATGACATTCTTTGCAATCTACTTGCTAAAAATGAAAGCTACATCATTTTTTATTATTCATGACATTTTAATTGACTAGCTCTTAAAATATAGGTGATTACTGCAATGAATTTTTAACATTACTTCAGCATATTTTCTTTAATTAATATTGGAAAAAAGCAATCTACATCACTGAAATATGACTCTAAACAATGTTAATAAGCAAAATTTCTCATTCTATCAGAAATTGACAATGATATTAAAATATTTACCAATGAATTATTCACACACATTATATATACTGGGTTGAGTATGATGATGGACAAACTCCATCACAAAGTTAAAGAGTTAAATAAACATTTTAAAATGGAACAACGTAGATTGAGAGTAGAAATATGTTTGTAGACTTAATATATATACACAAATGCTATGTTTTCTTAGGAAATGTAATAAATATATAGTGGAAGAATTTTCGGTACTTTAGTATTAAACCTGAAACATAGGGTAAATAGGAGGCCTTTTCACATCCACAATAAATGTGTAATCTTACGCTAATGTCAAATTGAAAGAAAATAATTCCTAAGATGTTATTCGATCTCATGTGAAATCATCTTTATCTTTATCAACGAGTTTTTTTTGCAATATTTCAACATTTTCAGTTATTGTCCAGATTTCTTTCTGACAACAGGATAAATATTTAATCAAAGTCTTATAATAATTTATATTTCTTTCTTTTTGTGTACTTTTTTTGTTTTATTTCTTAAAAAAAATACGTTATTAGCATTCCTGTGGGGAATCCCAGCATATTCTGTACCATCATGTGTTCAATAAAATTCCATTTTGGGGGGAAATTTTTCAGTTCAAATCTGCATTTTGTGTGTTAGAAGAAATTTTCAAATTTGTGGCTTCCATGCAACAATTCCTATTATATATTACACAGTAAGTAGCATATATATTTTATGTGTTTTTATAAATATTTTAAAAAATTATAATTTAGTGATTGTTTTGTGCATATTTAAATTAACATTTTTTTTGCATGACTGCATCATTTATTTAAGACTGCAAATCAATTTTTTTTTGGTTTAAAATATTGTTTTTAATATTGATTTATATATAGTTATACATTTTAAAGTTGTTAGTGTGAAAGTCATATAAATTTGTTTGAAAGTGTTGTTTTTAATATTATTTTGTATACTTTAAAAATGGTAATTTGTAATATCTATTAGTTCCTTAAAAACTGTTATAAAATCGTCTTTTTAATATCCATTTATTTCTCAAAATTTATTTTAAAATGCTGTTTTTAATATTATTTTTTATACTTTATTATTTTTATTAGTCCTGCAACACAGAGCACATGCTGCACCTTTTCACATTCATATCAACCTGCAATAACTTTGTAAATCTTGCAAAAAATAACATGTACAAGATCTGGGTACAAGTTACTATTTTTTTTTGCAAATTTTGCAAAAAATATCATATACAAGATCCTTATACACGTTATTTTGGTCAGATAACAAAGTTATTAGCAGATTGATATGTGAAAAGGTGCAGCAAGTCTAATACATGTTCCTTGTTGCAGGTCTAATACCAAAGTACTGAATTTTCAGTTAGTTTTACATATATATATATTTCTTATCACAAAGAAAAACTTTCTATTTTGTTTTATCTATTCAAATGTTAAAAAGAGAAAATTAAGTTTTTTTATCTTGTAAAAGTAGAATTAAAAGAGGGTAAAATTATCAAATAATTTTTTTAATTATCATTCATATATATTTTTTTTCTTTGTAAAGAGAGAAAATAATTTTATTTTTTCTTATCGAAGTTTTCCAAAAATAAATTTGTGTGTGTGTGTATTGATTAGATATTTTATTTTATCAATTAATTAAAAGATTTAGCTGGGAATTTAATTACCAAAAAAAAAAAAAAAAGATAAGAAAAAACAAGCTGGCAGCATTTTCTTCCCATTGTATTGCTATAAACAAGGTTTTAAAACTAAAGTTGGGAATTTGAATAAAGGCAAGTTATACATCTGAAAAGAAACATTATGCAGAAAAATTAGTTAACGCCTTGTTGTGAAAGACTCTGGATTGTAGCTCAGAACTGCACAACTATATTTCATTATTGAGTGACATCAATCAGGTTCCAAGAAGTTATCACTTTGATCCCTTTTAAATATATTTTATTACCAGCGTGCCTATTTAAATGGCTTGAAATAATATTTGGATTGTGGACATATCATAAAGTTGACTTGTGTTGTCTACATGTGAGGCTTGTAATAATTAATTTGAATAACTAAGTTAAATGTGGAATTCACTCTATAAATTTTTAGCTCCCTAGGTAGGTCTTGAATTAGTTATGTAGGGCTACAAAGCAGAATGTAATACAGAGTAAAGGAGAATGATTTCGATACAGTAAATAATGGCACACAATGTGGTAGGGCCCAAAACATATAAGTCTCCGATAAAAATATAAGATTAGATTAAAAAAATCATGAGCTGCTTAGGTGAAGCTAGAAAACGATAGACAAAACTGATATATTTTATTGATATTGTTTTTTGTTTATAATGAGGTACATATATTCATACTATATAAAGTATGTATGCATAAATGATAGGAATAATAAGTAATGGAGTAATATGTCGGATTAAAAAAATTAACACCAACATATTAAGTAATGTACATGACAGGTAAACGATTTATGTATTAGACAGGTAGAAGATTAGAAAAAAAAGATTTTTTTTTTATTTAACCTTTTCACTTTCAAACAGCCATATTGAATATTTAAAAAAATTATGCTAAGCCAAGTTTTATAAATAAAAAATGACATAGTAAATATTGTTTTAAATATTAAACACCAAAGAATGTAATTAAACTGAAAAACATTCAAAGTAATAAAAAAAAAAATAAAAATAATATTTCTAAGAATTATTTTCATATTATTTTATAAATCCTAAATTATCATGCATACAACTTAAAATTATATTTTTGTTAGTAGGTTAGTTGGATTCATCACTAAATTTGTAAAAAAATAATATATAATAACACTTATCTAAGGTAATCCACTTGAAAAATTCCTAGAATAAAGACATTAGTAACTATCAATTTTCTCAGTAGCCCTTCAAAATGTATTTCCATATGGGGGTTTGCAATGTATAAGTCATTCCTAGTAATATCCCTTATAACAAGTAGTTAATATTGATCAATAATTAGTATAATTTGAATATAATAATAAAGAACTTCAATACAGTTTATAATTTATTAAAAAGTACTACGAAACTAGTCACTATATATATATAAAATAAAATAATTAAATGAAATACTAAATTCATTATAGAGTTAAGTTTGAGGTACATAAGTTTGCAATTTCAATTACTTTTAGCATTTGCCTATTTTTTACTATTATTAAAACGCAGACAAAAAATTATAGAAAAATCTAAATCAGGTCATTATATCTCCAAAATATGTTCATCTTTGTCTCATATCAATTAATTCAAATATTCACCCAAATTCGCATCACATCAAAAAATGCTGATAATTCAGTATATAAATGTACACAATAATGAGTTTTTTTTTTATGTTAATTTCAATAGTAATTTTTTTGTATATTTTTTATCAAATATATATATATATGAATAAAATAATAATTAAAAAATGTGCACCTTTGAAATTTATATTGCAGTAGTCTATAATCGGCCTAAGTTTATGTATTGTCAAAATTGTTACTTTTAGCATTTGCATATTTTTTACTATTATTAAAATACAGACAAAAAATTATAAAAACATCTAAATCAGGTCATTATATTTCCAAAATATAATTATTTTTGGGTTGTTTTACAATAGCGTGTTGAAACCACCGGAGGGCATTATTTCTATGATAGCGCACAGAAATGTGTCGTTTAGGTGGCCTCCTCTGCCACTATCGAACGTTCTATTTCTAATGCGTAAGCCTAGAAATAGTCCGTTGATACGGGGGGGGGTACCGGCTGCTGTGTTTATTTCTACGCTAATGCACAGAAACATGACATTTAGACAATCTGCCGCAGAAGCTATCGTGTCAGCTTACAGCTCAGATTTTTTGTGCTAAGCATTTTGGATGTGCGATCACATTTCATTTTGGTTACAGTATTGTCTGAGGGTGGCTGGAATTCCGATTGTCAAAACTATTTTAATATTCATTAAGACCACTTCCCCCTCTATCTCTCATGTTTTAGGAAGGTCTACTAACAATTCTCAGCAGAGTCTCATGCCTCCCTAGCCCCCATTTCCTGCCGAAGCGCGATTCCTATCAAATCACGCTCTAAGTCATGTTTCGTGCGAGAACTGCGAGCTGATTAATCAAATGGCTGCTGGAACCGGGTTATCAAACAAAACAAGCTTGAAGCTGCATGCCTGCTGTGTTTTTTTTCCTGAAGAGCCCAAAGAGTTGCTTTTAATTGCCGTATATATTGATGGTTTTTTGGGGAATTACCGTCAAAACTTGGTCAACCTTCGAGTTGTTGGCGTTCCGTTCTGTTAGCAATTGGAAACACCCTCCCCCATCCCTTTCCCCCTCTCCCAAAGTTGTACGTTGGCTTGTAAATGTTACCGCTAAATGGACAATCGATTTATTTATAATTTATTAAAATAAAACAAAACAAACCAAAAAAAAAAGAAAAGAAGAAGTTGAATCGGCTGATTTTTTTTGTCGTACAATACCGAACCGAAAATAGAAAGGATTTATGAGAAGAATAAAAACAAGCAAAAAATTGGTAACTACTTTTTAAAATTCATTTTTAATCAATGTTTTTTTTTTGGGGGGGGTTTGCCAAAATCGATTTGATAGCCGCCATACTTTTTAAATGTGATAAACAATAACAACAACAACAAAACAACAAAAAAATACAGACCAACCCCCCCCCCCGGCCCCTTTGAAAATATAAATAATGAAAAGAATCAAAAAAAAAAAATAAGTACTTTTTTTGTAAATTCATTTATTTGTAATTTTTTTTATGCATTTGTTTTTTTTGGTTGAGTTTAAAAAATTTGATTTGATATTACTTTTATAAATGTGATAAACAACAAAAAAAAAAAACTAAAGCCAACCAAAAAAAAAAAAAAAAGAAACCTGGCCCCGGCAACATTATATTTATCTTTGTTTACAAACCAACCCTGCCCTCCAGCAGTTTCAACACGCTATTGTAAAACAACCTATTTTTGTTTCATATCAATTAATTCAAATACTCCATCTACCCAAGCTCACATTATAGAAAAATATGCATAATCTTTTTTTTTTTTTTATGTTAGTTTCAATAGTCTTTTTTTTTTTTTTTAGCAAATATATATAAAAAAAACAATAATTAAAAAATATATAATAAAATAATAATTAAAAAACATATAATAAAATAATAATTAAAAAAATAAAAATATGTACCATTAAGCCCTCATAACATTTTCTTCAAAATACAATGGAAAAAATAAAACTTTTTACTGATATATTTTTCACACTGAAATCTTCTCCAGTAACTATCAAAAAAAAATGAGAGAAAGACAAAAAAATTCAATCCACTTGATCACAAAAATTATCATAAAATTTTTATTTTATATCATAAAAAATAAAATTTACCTTTCTGGAAAAAGTAGAGAGAAAGCTTAAAACAAAGGTCTAAAAAGCATATGCGTAGCCTGCATAGATTTCCGTTAATCTTAACCTCAACCCGAATGTTTATAATTTGAAAATCATTGCCCGCACAATGCGATTGGGAGGGCGTAAACACGAAGAGATTAAAAACAAAGCCAGTAGAATATAGTGTAAGCATGGCAGGTAGTATAGTTATTGAAGCTATACATATATACACATGGAATATATATATATGCCTGCTTTACCATTCACTGTGGTTTAACTAAAGACCCAGAGTTCAACCACAATGAATGTAAACTAAATGTAAAGTAGAAAAATTTACGGAATGTTCTTTTAGTTTCAGAAAATGAAAGATTTTATTTTAGATAACGAAATGTAAAGTAAAAAAATTTACGGAATGTCCTTTTAATTTCAGAAAATGAAATTGAAAGATTTTATTTTTAGATAATGAAATAAAAATTCCTAGAGCTCACTAAGGAGATTAATTAGAGATAATAAACAAATAATTAATTAAAAGAAACCCACCGTAATTAAAATTAAGATAGAGTACAATGGAGATTGGAATGCAAGATGGCCAACAACTTGGATAGATAGAGAACAGTTGAGTTTCTGCGCGGCCTTTGCCTGAGTCAGTACAACCACGAGGACTAAGAAAATATCACAAGATATTTTAGTAAAGAAGAATAATATCACAAGATATTTTAGTGAAGAAGAATATAGTCAACTTGTGAGTAAAAGCTCCCGCAAAGAAGGGTATATTAACCACAAACATTTAAAGAAATTTAAACAAAAAGAATCTTCATGTGCTGTAATGGGAATGGCCGAGTAGATCTTTCTCTCTCTCGTCGTTTTTCTGTGTTGCTGGAACTGGAATGATTTAATATCAAAAATGAAGAGTCGGTGTTAGAACATTTTCCTGCCTGACCAAATGCCTACTGCTGGTCACGGATCATGAAGTGCACTAAAATCTCCATAAGACTATCTCATTAAAAGACGTACACATTTCCCACTTACCGGTAATATAAATCATTGTATTGGTGTTTGTTATATATTTAAATGTTTTCATTAACAAAAACGTATACGTAACTTTTTGTTTTATTATATATAATGTATTTGTGTGATTAATTAATTTTTAAAGCATTTTTCTTAAAAGGGCAGAATAATAAAATATTCTGTCATTATTCTTTTTTATAAATATGTAGTCATTTTATTTAGAGTGGAGTGATTTGAAATAACTTGTACATTTTTAAATGCGGGAGAGTGTTTTTTTAATATAATCTAGAAATGTTAAAGAAGTTTTATTAACAGAGGTGGGTAGAGTTGGTTAAATGGAGTTCTAACATATTTTATTAAGCCACTAGTATATATCTAAATCGATCATATAAAGATTGATAAATATAAGGGGATTTCTTTTCTTAATCTGAACTTTTACCTCAGTTTTGTAGAGCTTTGGTGTCATGAGAATTTAGATACTCGTATTTAATTCAGGCTTAATTTTTTTTAAAAATGGATTATTATTCCGATCTTTCATGTATTACTTGGGGAGTCGGGAATACCTTTATAAATGTGTCTTAGTTCAATCTCCATATTGGTGGACCTATCTTCGGAAATCTCTGGATAAAATTCCGGAAATCATTATATGTAAAATCTATAAATGACTGGACATAAGCAATATGCTGTTTTTGAACCCGGATCACGCTCTGCGAATGGGTTCCTTTCTCATTCTACTATGTTTTAGGGTCGGAGCACTATCCAGCCTCATTTCATTTTACATTCCTCATATGGAAAAATATCTCGGAAAACCCTGCCTACCAAGAAAAGGAGAAAAATAACGAATCTCTGAGTGATACATATTTAGTAATACATTTGTTCTATTAAGCTTGACTATCTTCTATACTCAAAGCACTACACAGAAAAACTTGATGATATTGGTGAGGTAAAGGGGAAAAGAAAAGAACAAAGGGGGTTCAAATTTAAGTTGCTGGCTATGTTTTAAATCATAGCTAAAAGAACATCTATTTAACTAATGATCTGTTTAAGATTCTCTTTTCTACCACTTCTGAATGACCCCTTTTACTCTTTCTCATTTCCTTGAATCATTCACTCTATGCCCAGTAAATGTGATAATTTGTAAAATAAAACCGAAGTTTACTGCATATCCATAGTTATTGTGCAATCCATTAATGCTCTTGAGTAGGCCGAGAGATTACTAACCGCCTCTTTAGAGAGTGATCTTTGTTTATTTCTTTGTTTGATATAATAAATTGTAATTCTTTTGTAAATAATAAATTTCTATTTTATTTTTAATACATTCACATACCACTTTCTTATCTGTAAATTCCCCCTCCGAGTCTTGTCTCTCCCTGACCACAGGGCATATATTGAGAAGAAATTCTAGTGAGGTCTTGGGAAGTAAGTCACATAGTGGCAGTCTGAAGGAGTAGGTGAGGTTCAAACCCCCTCAACCGGCATCTCTAGATTGGGTTAAAGCAGCTCTATTTTTCATACCGTTAGTTTTTTTTTTTTTATATAATCGACGTCCCAAGTGTGGCCTTACCTCAGAGATAGACCCTGAGAGGGGAATAGGGAAAATTGATGATGATGAAATTTTTTTTCCCCCATTTTTTTTGGTGATATGTGAAATAGAAATTTTGGTGTCATTAATGACAAAAGTGTGGATATATTTTTTCACTGCGCTTTTTGCTCTCTCTGAAAATTTTTTTTTGGTTGTGGTTTATATATAAATGTATGTGTTGAAACCAACCAAACACTGGTTGGAATAATCATTGTAAAAATATATACTAATACTTGTTTTTTTCTATTTTTCGGTGGTGTGAGGGGACAGAATGATCGTTGTGGAACAGAACAAAGGGGGCCAAGTCGAAAAAATTTTTTTTCCTGCAGATTTTAATATTCATTACTATATAGACATATGGGTAATGGAGCACTAAGTACATTTGGTGATTGATTATGCTAGCAGCAGGAAGAAACAAACTGGTCAGGAAAACACACTTCAAGAAAACCAACATACCGGGTTCAGCAACAGTAAGGAGATGATTGGGAGAGAGAGCGACATTAAACCAAAAACACTTCAAGAAAACTCATTTCTTTCTCTTATTTTTTTCTTTCAAATATGAGTAATACACAAGAAGAAATCTATGATGTCACACTAGATGACATAAATCAGCTTTCAGAGAGTATGGTGCAAGACCAAACCCCAAGAATTAGAGATACTCATACGAACACACCAGACATCAAAGGTATGGAACTGCTGTTTCAAATGATCAAAGACTTGGGAGTAAGAATGGAGAAAATGGAAAAACAAATGGAACAACAAAGAGCAGAAAGAACTGTACAAGATAAAAAACTGATATCTGAAACAAGAAATTCCAAGAGGCTAATGTGGAAACAAATAGTAAAAAGAATCTAACAGATTCACACAAAATAGATAGCCCTCTTGTTACAAAGTTCATACAAATAAAAACTTTTAGAGGAGACATTAGAGAGAACCCCATGGATCACATCAAGAGTTTAGAGGAATTATTTTTATTTCATGAGGCAAGGGAAGTAGAAAAGATAGCTGTAGCTGCAAATTATTTGCATGGGTCTGCATGACACTGGTGGGATTGTATTGAGGTTCAAACCACAACTTTTAAAGACTACCGCTTTGCATTGTGTAAGGCATTCTGGAATGAAGAGAGGCAGGATGGGATTCTTCATCGAGTTTCTCAAGAGAAATACTGTGCATCAAGAGGAGACTCATACACAATTTTTCCTCCGCCAGGTAGCACTCTTAGAGTCTCTGACAGCATTCAACTTATCAGATAGTCACATCATTAGAACTATAAGATATAATATGCCTTCTCACATCCAGCAGTTAATGTTAAGTTATAGAAATTCAGGAATTGAAGAAATGGGAGAGATATTAACTGCAATAGACTTTGGAAACATAAGTAAAGATAGCACTGATCAGGGAAGAAGAATAGAAACTTCAAAACTACAAACAGCTGTCATCCAAGATGAATATTAACAAAAAGTCCCAAGTTGAAAAATCTAAACAAGATGAAACCAAAGTGAAGGAGTATGACCATGTCTGTGAAAATAAGAGAGTAACACCTGCGATTACATTGGAATAATGTGATATGGATCTCATACCGCTGCACCAGGATCGTCCAATTATCACGGTAAAAATCGATGACATACCAGTTAAGGCATTAATAGACACGGGAAGCCAAGTGTCCCTGATTTCTGATGAATGGTGGAACACCACACATAGTTCATATATACAACAATCCACACCAAAACAGGCCAACCAAGTAGTTCTTGCCAATGGTGAAGATACCATTGTGGGATACCAGATGGAATTGAATTTAAACATTGGCACCACATATGTACGTCACACCTTTCAGACCATGCCGGGTTTAATCCAGGATGCGCTGTTGGGATCAGACTTTCTTGAGAAGCATGACTCCCTAATAAACTATCGGGATCGAACCTTTGGGTTTTATGATGAAAAAATGAATTTTAGTAACAATAACCTACAGAGTGCAACAAATGTAAGCTGTGTTCAAATAAGCATACCATCAACAGAGCAACAAATCATAAGCCAAAGTATTTGGAGTGGAAAAAAGCAACATACTCCACATCAGGCTTTTAAAAACTTCACAAATCAGTTTTATAATGAAAAAATGGAGTTTGGTAACAACAGACAACAGAGTACAATAAATGTAAATGGTACTCTAGAGAAGACATCAGCAATAGAGAAGACATCAGCAGAACAACAAATTACAAACAAAAGTATAGGGAGCAATAAAAAGCAGGATATGTCACATCATGCTTTTCAGCATTTTACAAACAACTTCACCACTCAGGGCACAGTGACAACACAAGCAAGGGGACATTATGTAGTAAAGAAACCAGTACATAATACAAGTGGCAAATGTTCAAGACCAACCATAAGAAGAAAGAAACTGGAAAAAAATGCTTTCCTGTTAGAAAACAAGAAAAGCAACCAGTTGTCATCTAATGCAAGAGCATTAAAGCGATATCATGACCAGATAAATAATCAAGAATGCAATGGAAATACTGGATCCCAGAGAGGAAGATCCACCCATAAAATGATCACATAAGCAAAGGGATAAAGAAACAAATGGACTGAAATGGGAAAAGAGAAAAAACAACATTATTTCATATATTTTAACTTTGATGATTTATGAATATATTGCTTGTTTAATCTGGGTTTTATTTTTAAATTAGATTTATAACTCCCCTGTATCACTCTGCTCCACTCCACACAGAAGGTAACTAGGGTCTTTTTTTTGTTGTTTTTTTTGATGGGTTCTAGGAATATGAAGCTATACATATATACACATGCAATATATATATATATGTCTGCTTCACCATTCACTATAGTTTAACTAAAGACCCAGAGTTTAACCACAATGAATGTAAACTAAATGTAAAGTAGAAAAATTTACTGAATGTTCTTTTAGTTTCAGAAATGAAATTGAAAGATTTTATTTTAGATAACGAAATGTAAAGTAGAAAAATTTACGGAATGTCCTTTTAATTTCAGAAAATGAAATTGAAAGATTTTATTTTTAGATAATGAAATAAAAATTCCTAGAGCTCACCAAGGAGATTAATTTGAGATAATAAACAAATAATTAATTAAAAGAAACCCGCCGTAATTAAAATTAAGATAGGGAACAATGGAGATTGGAATGCAAGATGGCCAACAACTTGGATAGATAGAGAGAGAACAGTTGAATTTCTGCGCGGCCTTTGCCTGAGTTAGTTCAACCGCGAGGACTAAGAAAATATCACAAGATATTTTAGTGAAGAAGAATATAGTCAACTTGTGAGGAAAATAGCTGAATTGTTTTTGTCAAAATTGAACAAATTGGACAGTGTTAATTTTGTCAAGTGAGACAGAATTATTGTTGGTTGAAGCAGGGTTGTTCAAAAATTAGATGTGCATAAATCAGAAGACCTAGATATCTGGCAAGAAGCTAGTTCCTGACCCAGTTATTGAAGAGAAATTATTCTTGACACAGTAGCTGAAGAAGACAATCAATTCTAACCCAGTTGCTGAAGATAGAAGTTTTAACCAAGTTGCTGAGTAGTCATTCCTGACTCAGCTGCTGAATAGAAAAGCAAATGCTGAAACTCAATTGTTTAAAAAGTGTTTTCTAAAACGAAAACCATGTGCTCAGTTTAGCTAAAATGTAATCATTATCTTCCTCCATGTAACCTGGTTCACTAAAGAAAATGTAAGAAAAATGCTCCAGATGCAATGTACAACAAAATCTTATCTTCAACCAAAAGTACGAGTATCTCCATGTATTAGCCTGACATGGAAATTTTATGGGAAAAAAAATGGATAAATTCTTAGTGTCTTAATTTTTATTAAGTCTGGTTCTGACTCAGGGTCTTTGTTACTTTTATCCCCCTTTTCTCTGTGTAAGTACCATTTGAACTGGATTCGAATATGTCTAAGTACACCATTTCTTGGTCATCCTTGATTACTATGAGTATGTTGTTTTCGAATTTTGCTATTCTGGGTCTGACTTTACTCCTTTGTTCTTATCTTCCTACTGTTTCTCTTGATTACTCTTCAATTCCCATAGTACTTGCTCGATCATCTCCTTTTATTCTTCCCACTTCTGTAGTCTCTCCTCAGTAGCTTGGTTTTCCTGTGCAGTGGTTTGATTGTTGCTTTTACTTTCTCTGTCGTCATCGGTGACTCTCTTGTAATTGTGTCAACATCTCGCTTGTTCGCATGCCTTGGTATGGGGTACACTGGCCATACTGTCTGGAGTACTCTGTCATTCATGTCTACTTCTTGTAAAATCAAGTCCCATGCAGCTATCTGCCTCTTATCATCCCAATGTGCTTGTGTGATGCATGTTTGTACATTTTGAAGGTTCGTGGTGATGACTGAAAGCACGTTCACCAATATCTAGCTGCTCCCTCTGCATAGTACCTGGCAAGAGCTATTTGATGCTCATTGCTTCATCTATATTGCAACGGTCAGGTTCAAGCCCTTCTCATTGCACCTTTCAGTTTAACTACCAAACCTATCTGTGCTGGGTTCAACCCCTATTAAAATATTCATTTTATTAAAATAAACCTCTAAACCGTACTATCATGACTGTGTGCGCAACATTATATATGCACATATAATAAACGCTGTACATACATAGGTTAATAAATGTTGCAGTGAATATAATAATTTAAATTATATTTTTTTTTAAGAAATAATTTATGTTTAATTTTAAATAGAAATATCAATTTATTAAGCTTATTAAATACAAATTCGTATGTGGATATATGATTCACCTTATATAATGATATAAATAGAGTGGCATGATTTAGTTTTGTAAAAGAGCAAAAAGCTTTAACTTTTTAATTAATTAAAAATAAAAATTAGTCGTAAACAAATTTGCATTAAGTTCCACCGCATATGTGGCTAAATCAAAGTTTGAATATTGATAATTGCTTTACCCAAATTTGTCTCCTAAATTGTATTCATTAAAATCGCTGAAGTAGCACTATTTCACACCTAGAGGAGGATGTAAGGTGCCATGGAAACCTAAACAAAAGCATTTTGGTAAATTTTATAATTTAAAGTAATATTTTTAGAGTTAATGGGTTTCCAGGCAAAATAAATTCTTTTCTAGTTAAGTGCTGGTAGGAAAAATATAAATAGGGTATATTTGAAGCTTGAGGATGGAGTCATTAATTTTAGAAGAGCATCGCCATACCTAATCCACATTGGATTGATCCTTGAAAGATCTGATTGGAGAAAGATGAATGCTACTTCTAAATCCACAGAAGAATGGTGTGCCATGGCCAGCCTATGCTTAAATCCCGGAGCTGCCACAAGAAACTGTTCTGTAACAGCCACTCAAGAAGATGATGATACCTGAAAGCCAATAGCTGCTTATCCAGTCAGCAATTAATCGGTAATGCCAAATCTCCAATCGCACAGCTGTGTGTTAACGAACTATTTCTAAATCAATATTTTCTACTTAAAAGTTTAAAGCTAGCAAACTATAATCTAATGTAATCTCAAAAACCCTCTAAATGTTTTCAATATAAATGCCTGTTAAATGAAATAATGTATTATTTGTATAACTTGCTTACCTCTTTAGAACATCTTAAGTAAACTAAATGTAACTTATTCTAATTTCTTTATCTATCACTGTGGATGTGCCTATAATATTTCTTTATTGTTATTTATATGCCAATGCTTCGAAGCAGCAAGCATTTAACGTAATAAATATTCGGAGATATAATTACAAATCTCTCCCCATAACTATTTTCTTAATAACATCTTGATGCTCACTGGTTCGAATTCCTATATTTATTTGATTTTAACTGTATTGTGGCTTACTATTAAATTTCCATCTTATTGAGATTTATGAATAGAGTAATGTAATAGTCTTAGTAATATGAAAGCGTATTTACTAATGATTTGATCAGTCGATCATATATACTTTCCCCCTCTCTCGTAATAATTTCTAGGTATCGATTGAAATCTAGAAACCCGAATTTTCTTATATATTTTCTTTATCCCTCTAATGTCGCTTGATTATGTAGTGTTAGAATGGGTTCATAATAGTAATACTGACCCAGCTATTGTCCCATATTTTTGTAATAATTAATGTCAGACTTTTGCTTGGTGAATTAAATATACTAAATTCACGTTTAATGTTTAACATTTTGCTGCATTTTCTCCTTAAGATGGGACCTCGGGAAAGACCACCATTTTACCTTCTTTCGGGGAGCACACTAGTAAGACCGAACATATAATTCCCAGCAGTCGTGGCTAAAGTCGTGTTAGTCACCTTGACCTTTTAGCAGCATGACGCTCGGTTTTAGGGTACTGGTGTTTGTCATGAAAACCCTTGACCTCAATCTATCCGCAGGGCGCTCTATTCTGAATCCCATAATTTAATTAATTATTCAGTATTAAACTGAAATTTGCATCTTTGGTTTCTGGGTTCAATCTCGAACCTGAGCTGATTTATACGCTCATAACTTACTACTTTAGTAATGTTATCATAACTGTTTTTGCCTAAGACTTATACAGCATTTTATAATAGTAGCTACCACTGTCAATAGGAATTGGCATAACCTAATGTAGGCACAGCTTAGTGATTCTTTAAATGCATCAATTCATATTAACAATTAAAAGATTTAAGGAGGAGAAATGCCAAATTCTCATTTTACAAAGCCTGCGTGCCTCCCCACATTAATTTATGTTCTATTTATTTATTTAATAAATATATGTTAAATGTATTCTGGTTTTGGGTTATTTCTCATTTCTATTTCAATCCAATTCAGTCTTAGTTAATTATATATATTATAACGGTCGGGTGTATTGGAGTCTTACCGCATCTGCCGTACAAGGTCGCCACCAAGCCATTTGAACCTGGAAAATTTATGTAGTAGGCAGATACAGTAAGATCCATAATTTAAATAAATACGACCGAAATGCCCCAGTCATTAGCATGTGGAGCAGCAGAGATAATGTATATTTTAATTTTAAAGAAATAAAGATAATGAAAAATAAAAATAAGCCACTGCCAGATTAACAATACACAGAAACATTTATTTTGCACATATATAAAATTTAGAATTATTTACTTTCGTATAACTTTTATTTTAGAACTTAATTTAAATTTTAACCTTTTATTTTAGAAGTTCGCACAGATGAATTCATTAATATTTTATTAGTGGGTCGAGTATGGATAGACTACATAGATGGCACTTGAAAAAGAAAATATTTTATATCCCTTATTTAACCCCAGGTCAAAAGTTCGCAGTCAAACTAACACCAATCTGTCTGATATATCGATGTATTCAATGCAACATGAATATGACAGCACAATACCGTACTGTCAGAAATGTACATCTGAACAGTGTGGTTATAGAAGAAATTGTCCCTCGTCCAGTACAGGAATGCTACGTCTGTCTGGCGAGAAGAACAATAAAAAAAAACTCCCTAGGAAGGGATTGCGGTCCTTGCTGCTGACTTACGATCCCATTCCATAGGCTAAAGGGGTAATGCAAGAAGCAGGGAATACCGTCTGACTCTGATGGTCAATAAGAAATAGACTTATTTTGCCCAAGTGCGGCGTATAATGTGATCCTGCACGAGCGGATCTTTATGCTACATTTACTAATTACACCGATACATACAACCCATTAACCCAATTTAACTGCAAAACAAATAACCTAAGATCAACCCTCCCTTTAATTAAACTAAGATAACTTTATGGTCTATGCAGCCACCCATACCCAACTTAAATTTAACATTTATTAAAAGTTTAGCTTAACAGAAAAAAAAATCATAATAAACATTTACAAGAACAAAAAAAAAAACAAATTAATGGAAATGATTTTAAAACTACATGTGATAAAAATAATTATTAATACATGATTTAGTTGGTCAGATAGGAATTTATATTTCTATTTAAATACTGGAAAAGTTTTATAGTTAAAGTTCATTAGTTATATAAAGTTCTTACGGTTTTAAAAAGAGAAAGTCCATATTTTTTAGTTGCTTGTAATTTGGATCCTTTTGTTTCTAATTCTATTGGTATTCGTCCGGAGATCCTTTACTGTAGCTGGTATATTTCTTTGCAGGCTTTTATTGCAGGACCCTGATGTCCTGGGGTCCACAATATAGGAAAACGATATTTCATTTCTTCTTTTAAAAAAACTGAAGGGATTGAAAGTGCGTCTTTTCAATCTTTTCTTCAAATCCCCCGGACTTAACACATATAGCACACATCATAATTTATTTCCAATCTTTTTCTTTTTATATTAAAATTGCAGATTAACTGAACATGACATCATGATGATGTTGATTCTTTCACTGTAGTTCGTTTCCTGAGGGATTTTAGTGGCTATTCTGTTTTTGTTTTTCTCTCCTATCTGACCTTTAATTATAAATTCTGAGATGCTCAAGGGCTAGTTTACTCAAGACTAATTAAAAATAATCATTTCCATTTTTAGCCTTTTACACAATAGAATTAATTAAATTTTGTACATTCTTAAAGATATATTTTTATCTTTAAATCTTTAAGTTTTTGTTGAAAATTTAGTTTTAAAATACTTTTTTCTTTTTTAATAAAGTTTTCTTTTAATATTTTTCCATCTGTGCGATTTTATATATATATACGAGTTTAGATGACTTTTAATTTTCAATTTTTAATTCTGAAAAACAAACTTTTTATTTGCGAACTTTTTATTTTTAAATTCTAATTTTATTTATTAGAATAATGTAACAGCATGTTTGAACTGTTACAATATATTTGACAGAACTATTTATGTATTAATTACATTGATAAATGTTATCTTTGATTTCATGCTGGTAGCAAGTAAATTAGTTAATATAAGTTTAAGTCCTGAGTGTCATGATTCTCCGTGCTCTATGCTGGCAGCGAAAGATGGATGTACTATGTGTAACTTCAAGTGTGGTTGTTCGTAGGGTTTTGAGTCTTGGAATACTGGCAAACGAGTTGAAGTGTGGTCTGATTCGGGATGTCACTCTCCTGATCCGGTTGGCTTTGGTCTCTTTGTCTGGATTCTAGATTCTGTTACGCGAATGTACAAAACTTGACCGTTACAATATCTATCAAACGTTTCCCATAGACTCTCTAGGTGCTTTTCAGGGCTTTATCCTAACTCACCTTTAAAAATCACTATCTCTGGGCCTCGCATTCTTGGGGACCAAAACACCTCTAATAGCCTACGTCATGTTAGTTAAGTTCAAACCTATCTCCCAGTATATAAACAATTTATTTAATAAGCACACCTACATACATTATAAAATAAATGCATGTGTGTGTGCAATTACGGGAGGAAAAAGGTTATAAGCTTAGTATTTAATCAGGCCAAGCAATCTTAAGTAGAAAGAAAATAATTTCATTGCTAAAAATTTTCAACCAATTTAAAATGTTAGTAAAAGTAATAATAAGGAAGGAAAAACATCAGAGAAAATCTTAAACAGAATAAACAATGGGAGAATGGTTGCAAGGCATAAAGAAAAGTAAAATAAGTGCTGTATCCCTCAGGCATAACCAGAATAGTTGCAGTTTGACACATGTACAGAGTAAATGCATTGTAGTATGAAATACAAAATAATGCATAAAAAGTCTAGTTGGCAACAAAGAAGTATGCAGGGATGCATCGACTAATGGAATGCATTTAGCGAAAAAAAATCTATCAGCTTTTCAAAAAACCCACCAAAAATATAAAAATATATAAGAAGAGAGAGGGGCATTGTTAAAAAAAAGATAGAAAAAAAAATATAAATTCATTCATCATCGTTATTATTAGTCTTTATATTATACTTAATACTTAGTAATTTTAGCTATTCAAATTTTGAGAGAACTGTCTGTGGAGTATAGTAACTTGAAAGAAAAGAACTTTTATACCCAATATAGAAAGCAATGTACACAGCACCTACAAAAATGCATGAGTAGATTGGTGTCAGCTTCTCCAGGTTATCATAGTGGGGAGCTGGGCATCCAGAATGGTTCCATAAGCAAAAGAATGTAAGAAGAAACTGTCCTCCTTGCTCATCAACCTCAAAAGAAGCTTACAAGAATGCGGGTAAAAGTTTATAATATTCATCCCTTTAAATAACTGTAATTAACCTGATAACTATTATTACTTGGTCTTGGCATGTATAATCTTATATGTTGTTATATATATTTATTAAGTCTGATTTTGATGATCTAGAGTTATGCCTAAATTAACTGTATTGATTATGTAGTTTATATTATTTTATTTTTGATTATCATTTGAACGATAGAGTGAAACATGATTTAGAATATAAATGTTGTTTATGCTTTTTCTTGGCTCTCCAAACCACTTGGGTGTGGCCGAGGCAAGAAGACACCAAAGTTGTTATTATTATATATATATATTGTACCGGTCAAAACAGTATTCTCACTTAACACGATTCAAATCCTAAGCCAAAGTACCTCGAATCCGATCATGCTTGAGATACACAGGTCTGGAGCAATCCTGAATTCTAATCTATTGGCCTATTCTTCGAATCTCTGAGCCAATGAACAACAATCCTGATGCTACAGTAAAATTATTTTAATTCCGGACCCAGAAGCAAAGCAGTAGAGCATAAGATCAGACTGATGATGATGATTGAGATTAGAGTAACCCAGTCATTACATTTATTATAATTATTCATTAATGCTAAGTTATTAGCCAAAGAAAATAATTCTAAATATTCATTAGAAAATAATTCAAAACAAACCAGGATTTACATGAAATCATATATTTAATAAAATATTGAAAAACGCCTATATATGTTACAAAATGTTTCACGCTTGAGATGACATTGTCTATTTACAAAACTTGGGATTTGTTTTTTATAAAATCGCATTTATTATAATTATTTAACGAATATCATTTTATGGAGTGTGTTATAACTTGTGCGGAGCTAATACATCAATTTAATAATATTTTACTAAATGGACGTTGTGGATGTCGAAAAATGAATATAAAAGGTCGTGACATGTTTAGTGCTAAATGATTTATTTGATAAACAGGCAAAATATCCAATTATAATCATTTATCTATCTTATGAACACCATTTTGTGTACTTTTATTGGCATTGTTTGGAAGAAACGTCTTTTATAAATAAGAACCAAACAACACACTACATTAACGAGAATACGTGATATAATAATTAATAGAAATTTGTTTACGTCTATGGGAATCGATTAATATTTTCAAAGAAAGCAGTCTCAAAATAAACATAATAATTAATTGACGTGTAGCGCATTTCAAGAATGAGTCATTATTTTTCCAACACCTAATAAAAAGTCAAACAGGCATAAATCTATTAATTAAAACATTAATGATGCTGGCATGCTATAGAGAAATACGAATCTTATGGTACTTTGAATTCTTTATCCTTTTAAGACATTTTATACTGAAAAAGGGTGATACGTTCGCCCTTTTTTGATGATACGGTATCGATGAAGAGGTTTGGTTTGAGGCTCAGACAGCTATATGGAACTTCTGCAGCACAATCAAAACCCTATAAACCTCGTGTTCCACAGGGAATGGTATCCCTGATTATGAACGATTTTGAGAACCAACGCAATAGAGGAATCAAAGTGTGGAAGTACCATAAGAGAAAGAAAAGGTCGGCCAGCAGCATTATACATGAACAGGAAACTTAACATACTTTCTTTATTCGACAGCCTGTAAATGGTTTGACTCCTGAGCAATAATCTACTTAAATAAAGAATCATTCTGAAAATAACTCTTTAACTACGACATTAAACTATTTAATTTCGATTCCGATATACGTATTAACTGATAGAAGTAGTCTTATAGGTGACAATAAGGACAGGTGAAATACTTATATTAAGGTTCACGATCTTTTGATTCAATTAACAAAGTAAAAGAGGCACCCACAATAAAATATTTAAAAAAAAAAACGTGAATAACAGAAGTAAATATAAAACTAACCTAGCGAGCAATTTCAATTTTAAATAAATGAAACTTTATCGATACATTTTAAATGAAGCTCCCACTTCTTTCCACATTAAACAATTATCCTCCCCCCTTTTTAAAACTCACAAGTTTGGTTGTTGGCATATTAAAGAAAATCAATTATAGATATATTAAACAAAACAAGTGAAATATTAATGGAACTGCACAAAGTTATATAACACATATTAAGCGTGAAAGGTAAGTTAAAATTGCTACAGAGAGAGAGAGTTTAAGAGAATAATTAATAAAAATTCATAAATGAATATATGAATGAAAATACAAAGGTTGAATTACATATTACAAAAGGATTACTTATTAAGGCAGCTCTACACAAAGTGGTCACCTATGAACAGCAGGCAATCAGGTTGGCAATTATAGTCATCCTGCACTGGCTAGTCAAACGGATGGAAACTTGACGGTATTAGGATAGACAGTTCTCCGAGAGAAAGGTATTTCTTTTCTACTCACAGTTCATAGTCCCGAACCTCAGTGAACTTCTTAAAAATTTTTTTAGGTCCTGAAAAGCTTCAAAACTAATCTGACCGAAAAACAACAAAACTCCACTGATTCTTATTTCATGGTCTCTAAAAAGTTACATTTTTTTCCCGCCAAGAATGAAATCTCAGTTGCCCACAGCTATCTCTGTAATCTCTTAAAAAAACATTTAATTAGTAAAATATTTTTAAAACAGATAAGGCTCGAAATACCATTTGATAGATTTTTAAAGCTTTGAAAACAAACTAACAAAAGAATTTTAAGATTTATAATTTTAATTAACAAAAATCTGATTATCGATAAGGGTAATTTTGGTATTTTGAGCCCTCCCCATTTTAAGTTGTTTTTACATTCCAATGCTTTAAATACACCCATATATAAAAAGATTTACAATTATACAAAGAAATATTTAATTTTTCAGCAATAAATATTAATAAAATTATTGCTTCGTTCATATATATATATATGCATCATGCACACTACTGTTTTACGTTACTAACCATAATTAATTTTTACTAATTTCTCTAATCATTATGGATAGTGTGTGGGTGAATGGCATATATTTACAATGTCTGAATTGCACACCCCACAGGAGGTTAGTGTAGATGGTGAAGCATGAAGCTCGATGGTGATTAGACATCGACTGCTTCAATATATATTTGAAAAATAAGATTAAGAGGAAATTTTAGTTGGGTAAGAACTAAGAGTGAAGTTTGAAACCCCCATGATTACAAAGATTAATTATATTGTTAATATAATATACCACCGATCGGAAGGAGGGTGAATAGATTCTTAATATTACATAAAAACAAATTAGTATATTTTTTTTAGAGAGTGCTTTCTAATATATAAGTAACCGTGAGACAATCAAAGCTGATCAAATATGTAATAATAAATTGCGTGCTAATGATATTCCTTGTTAACGAACACTCGGAATAGTAGCAGCAGAAATCTAATAAGAAAATAATTTTGTTGTAACTGTGTCTCTTAAAATGTTAATGAGAGATGCTATTAATTTTTTTATATATATGTAAACACACTGCCTACAACTCTGTTAAAGCTAATAAAGACATGTGGATATAAGAATGTTAACCACAGAAATAATGGATTAGATTTATGAAATTAAATTCTTCGACAGCTAAACTGATTGTACATCCATCCTGTATATATATAACCCATAGCTATTTAAAGATTATGGAGAAGTATCATTCTTATAATTATACTTGTGTATGGGTGAATAACTAAATATCGTAGCAGTTGGAGGGTCGAATATTAGTTAATAAAACCTTTAGTTAATAAAATCATGGACCCCAAATAAGCCTGTATTTTGAATTAATATATATTACTGGCTGATGGTCGTGGGGCTTGGTTTAGTTAGTTTCTATATATCTACAAACGTGGTCTTAATTTCTCAGTCAAAATACATAAGGGCAGACCGCTAGCCAAGTGCCCGGGAGCTTGATCTCCGGATGTACCCCGGTCCTAGTCCTGTAGGCACTGGAGAGTTCCTACGATCCCAAATCCTGGATTTTAGCACTTACTTGACTCTTATTTCTCCAGTCAGATACATCTATGGTTAGAAGCAGTAGATATACCTTTGCAGCCTAGAACATCCACTATACATTCCAAACCACCACTTCAGATCGTGAAAAAGCGATCCATTAATTACTCAGTAAAAAAACCATTGGCTCAGTGATTACTGATAGTATTACTATTGCCCCATACATCCCGAGAATGAGCCATATAAGCTCCAAATTAGTCCCCTCCAGCCTCTATATTCAAACACACACCAAGACTTTTTATTATCAAATACCAATAAATTTTAGACTTAGATAGAATGGGCTGGCAAACATATATGTGAATCATATGTAAATCATCACCACTCCTGTAATGTGAAGATCAGCAAAATGTATCATTTCATGTTAATTGTAATAAAGTTTTATTTAATATAATAAATTAGGTTATAATGTAGATTGCTAGTATCTTGTATCCGTCTTTCATACACACACTGAGTCCATATATATATATATCTGTTTAAATATTTCTATAGAATGTAAGTTAATAGATGATATTGAATGGTAACTGTAATTAATTAAGGTTGGGTTGAAGAGCTACCCTGGGTGAAAAAAAAGAGCCATGCAATTCCCGAGATGGAAACCCACGTTCGATTCCTGAACTAAGTTGTGGTACATTGTAGCAGTCGATCTTAGCCCAAGATTGAGCTTCACTGTTCTACCACTTAACCCATGTTTCATTCTGTTTTTTTTTGTCACATGTATATAAACTATACATATATTTCTGAGAAGCGTCTATAAAAATTTATAAATATAAATCTCAAATAAGAAGTTTCTTTAATTTTAAATATTAACTTTTATGGATGCGACTCAGATATATACATATATTAATGGAGCTTTTATATATATATTGTGCCCTTATCTATAGGTCATAATAGGGTAGAATGGTCAATTACTAAAAAAATTTAAAATTTTAAAATACGTTTGTGTAATATATTGATAATTGTATGATCGATTAGATCTTATAGTACAATTTAAGGCTGAAAATACCTGGTATATAAAAGTGTAATGGATTATTTTAAAAGAAAACAGTTAAATAAAGCTTAATTATATCCTTGCTTATGGTTGTAAAAGCTGGCCATATAAAATAACACAGCTATAAATAGTTAAAAATATATTAATAATTTGAGTATGATATTTTAAAACTAATAAATTAAATAAATGCTATATGTAGTGTTATAATTATATTTAATAGTCAAAATTAATAGAGTATATTTTAAAATAAACTTTAGGATGGTGAGAATTATATTTAGTTCTACAAGTTTAAATTATTTTCCAAATTTTTATAAAATATATCAGTTTTGGTAATTTAGACCGAGACGTAAATTAAAAAATCATCTGATAAAGTTAGTAATCATGTGACTGTATATTATATACCTTCACACACACGCTTGTTAGAATATAATAATAAAGTTTGTGAATTATGGAACTAAATGTAATTGCTGTCTATCGTTGAAATGAATGTTGAAATATTAAATAGTTATTTTAAATGTTTAAATGATGTAATATTTAAGTAGTGTTTAAAAGTTGAATACAGTTAATAAAAAAATTAAATATTTTATTTAAATAAAAACAAGATAAATTAAATATTAATATTAAAATAGATATTAAATGTTATTTTAATAATTGTTTTAAAGTTTAAATAATTTTGATAAAACTGTAATTGAGTTTAAAAATACTATTCTAAGTAATATTTAAATCATTACGTCATAAATTCTTTATTTTAAAAAGGTTTAATCTATTATAAAACTAAAATGTGTAAATTTGTTCGCGCTAAAAAAGTCATTAACCAATCAACGGAGGTATTTTAGCAGACGAAATATAAGAATTAGATGGAGCGGGAGAAAGTAATGTGTAAGTGAAGGAGGGAGTAACATATTTTTTAGCTGTATAATATCGTAAGCTAGAAAAGTAATATAATTTTAAAATTTTGTATTTGTTTTAAAAGTTTTTTAAAATATAATATTTTGAACTACCTTTACATGGAGGGCTAATTTTAAAAGTTTTCTTACCAGTGATTTTATTCAAGTTTAGCCAAAACCTTACAGTAAAAATGGAAATACTACAGAAAACAGTATATAGAAGTTATGATAAAGGAAAAATATTTGTAAAGTGCCTTGATACAGCTTTATTTATGCTCAACCAGAAACTTATTATTGTAACTCAGAGGAATATAATTTGGACGCTATACGGAAAACTTAAAAGAGAAGTTATTTGCCGTCAGGAAAAATTATGACGCACAAATTTATAAGGCTACTCTGAAGTTATTTTATTCTTCTCTATGGAAAAATTAAGATACGTATATCATAAAGAAAAAATTATGTAAAAGTTATAACAGAGAAAGAATGTTTGTCCTTTTTAAAGGAAACATTACAAAGTATATAGTTACCAGAACTTTAAAAGAAAGGAAAAATTACCGAATAATGATAGGAAAGAGTCATTATTTTTTTTTAAAAAAAGGAAAGAAAAAACTTTATCTAAGAAGAATTAAAATATTATAAAGTGTTCATTATAAAAACGCTTAATAAAGATAGAGATTAGGAAAATGGAAATTTAAATTACTTAATGAAAATGGATCCATGGAGACAGAAAAATTTACTAAATATTTAAATCAAAGTACTGAGAAGATGCATCGTAAAAGTTTGCGTGGGAAAATATTAACAGAAAATATTAGAAGAGAATATGTAGACGTTTTCTTTACGGGATTAATTGATATCATAATTAATAATTGTATTAAATATTATAAAAAACCAAGGATTGTCATCTATGAATATTTATTAAACAGAGCAATAATTGTTTTACCTTAAAATAGAACATTAAGTGACTGAAGAAGAAATAATAAACATTTTTTTTTTAGCTTTAGTATGAACGGTTTTCAAGAAAGTTTGATAAAGAAGTACAGTAAATATAGTTTAAATATTTTTTACTAATTTATTTTAGAATATAAAATGTTATGTGAGATTAGGGAAACATATAAACATAAATTTAGTAATATTAAAATTTAAATATAATAGCTTGATAAAATTATAGAAATATTGTTTAAAAATAAAGTGTATGGATGTGAATCTTATATCTACAAGGATCAAATGGATGGTGAAGCCTATGGAACGCGATCGAGGAGATAAAGGTCGTTTGATAATTTTAATAGTTGTTTATAATGCATAATGTATTTTTTTTAGATCATCTATTGACTAAGAATGAAGTGTGAAAGTTTAAATTATATGTACACACTTTATACAACATTTTTAACATATTATGAGATAGGAGTAATTCGGAATATGCATGCAATAATTTATTTAAAGTATATTAATAATATAATTTAACAGAACAATTGTGTGATTCTTTTGAACTTTCATGTGATAAAGTATTCAGATATTCAAATAGTTTGTATGACTAAATATACGGAGGAAAGTAGTAAGCAAGCTGTCTTATAGAACAGTGGAATAGTTTTAAAATAAATGAATTTTATTATTGTTAGTAATGCAGATATGTATTTGTCGATGTACAGTATAGAAAAAATCTTGAGAAATAAGATCGGATAGTGACTTGGAAGTACTAGTGGAGAGGAAACCAAGATGATGTTTTTTTTAAGAAATAGGAAAAATAAAGGATTTGGATCATATTTAGTTTTGTGTGATTTCAGTATAGTTAACTAGGCCCTATAACTGAACACATATGGTTTGGACAGTGTTTTTTGCATATCTTTAAACTTTGGATGTTATAATAAAGCTGAAGAAATAGCTTTAACATCGTTCCTATGATAGAGGTTGGTAGACAGATACAGGTCACTCCTCTATAGTGTCTTTTAATTCACTGTGCCATGATTGTCAAGATATATGATGAGTAATATTCTAGTTGTATTTTGATCCTATGCATCTATCTTCGCTATCCTTATTTCGTGAATCTGCATCGGTCAGAAAGATATTTTCAAAGAAATAATGAATAAAATAGAACTGAAGATATGTTATCGTTTGTGTAAGAATAGTTTATTTGCTTGAATGTATAGAATTGTGTAACTTTAAAATTGAAAGTCCAAAATATCATAAAGAGATAAAGAATCATATAATACATTGTAAAATTAATACAGAAATGAATATAAGATTTTGAAAAGAAATCTAAACCAAGTATTTTAAAAGTGATAATAAAATTTGAATGAATTTTTTTTTTTAAATAATATTTAGAAAATAAGTATTGCATATTTATTGAGAAAATAGTTCAATAAGGTATAATAAACATATACTTGTGCATGGTATATTAATAGTTATAATTATATCATCCGAAGTAAGGCTTGAATGAGAATATTGGGATTAATAAACATTGGATAATGAACAATAAAAACCTAATACCGAATGTAGAATAATGTTTTGACTTTGTAAGATTCCATACAACCAATATAAAACTAAAATTTGTTATTTTGTAGAATTTTATTACAAATGTAAAATTTTGTAAAAAATATAATTTTAATAATATTAGGGATGCAAAGTGTTAGTGATAATCATATAAGAAATGCATTTTGTCATAAGCTAACCATAATAATAAATCAAGTAATAATACTGTATTTTCTTAAGTGTTAAAAAGATAAAATTTAACTAGAAAAAAATAAATAATATTTTGATTTCATTTTATAAATTAATAAACTAAGTTGAGATAGGAGAGTAAGGGATATCCAATGTAAATAGTGTAAAAATATTGTTAATTTATTTATGTTGTTAATAAACTTTGTTTTAAATTTGTTCTAAAGTTTTTGTGTCCGAGTTGTTATTTCTCCACATGGATGCATGAAATCACGATACATTTATAATTGAAACAGACATATAGATTTTGCACAAAAGGTAAACATAAAAGTGTTATAAGAATTTTGAGAATTTATTGGTATGTTAAAATTAAAAGATCATAATTTTATATTATTTATTGGTCATAAGTCGGTTGCCACAATATTACATTAAATTATATGCTAATGTTGCTACACGTATTCTGTTGTCAGATTATTAAAATACTACCACGTACGTATTTATTTATTTCATTTAGGAAGAAAGAAGATTATATTATATTATTATTGTTATTATTATTTTTATTATTATTAGTTGCTGCGTAGTAGATTATGACATAAAATTCCCTTTTCATATTTTACTACCGTAATTTTAAATCAGTTAGAATACAATTTATGAACCTGAGATTTTATTTTATTTTACTTCATTTTATTTAATTGAGCTAGATTCTTGTTATAATGAAGATCAAGATATGATTATTATTTTAATCGTAGTGCATAGAGCTTAGAAAGTCGTAAGAATACTATGAGTTAGTTATTTGGTATAGTAAAAAAAAAAGAGGGGATAGTGTTCTTATGCCATTGAGGTAGTATCGTGTGGATAATGTCTCAATGTAGTCTATCTCGTTCCCCGTATTGTCACTCCATGTCTCATGAAAATAGTAAATATTTGTTAATTCATTTTAAAATTGAATCGAATTTGTATTTTAAAATTAGAGCTAGTAATCATTTTAATTAATGCTGAATATTTCATTTATTTATTTGTTAACTGAGCTAGAACCCGTAATATTCGTAATAAACAGTATATTTTTGGGGTGAGAACGCGCGGGAGGAGGTTAGAATATATATAAAAGTGCAAACAATATTGTAAATAATTTTGTATTTTTTTTCTTTGATTATATCTTATTTATTTTGTAAGTATTTTTCATTATAAAACTACATAAAAATACTAGATGGAAGATGCAATCACCGACTGTCCAAGAATAATAAGGAGCAGGAACATTAGTTTGTTTCACAAATAAAAAGTAATTTTTAAATTAAAGTAAAATTTAAAATAAAACTAATTGATTTTAGTTAGCGATTAACATTTTTATCAAATCTATTTCTAATCTGAAAATAAATTGGAATTTATTCTTGGACAGTTATCTAACGATTCCATCTCCACTAACAATAGCTAAAATATTTCTGTAAATTAAGGATTAATTAAGAGTTAAGAAGTTCAATTAAAAACATTTTTTGCATAACTGAAAATTTGTATAAATAGGGCCAAAAATCTATTGTGTCAGAGTTCGGTCAATAGTCATTAACAGACTTAACGTCTGTTTGATTTTTAAAAAGAGGGGCTGAAGCCACTTTGCCCTCCGTCTTCAGCTCCACTCTTTGCCATGCAGAGATGAAGTTCCTACCGCTCAACTGTGCCCATGCTGTCAAAGAACCGCCGAGGCCAAGAGACATGTTAAAGAATGCCGCCTGCCACAGAAGATTCATCAGTATTCCATAGAATCCTGAGGTAACCAGCCCAAAGACATTATAATCGTATTACCTAAACTCTAACATGTATGTCTTTAAAATTAATGTTTTCTGTATATTTTGAATCTCTTTTAACTCGCTAATTGGCGAGTATGTTAAAATTAAGTTATTTTCTTTATATCAATTCTCTTCTATTAAATTAATACTACTATGAAATATTTAATCTAACTCACGCTTCTTACTTTTTTTATCATTTAGTGTGGTTATAATTTATTTTTAATGACATTTTTATATTTTTCATTGAACTTTTATTTGTAAATGCCAATCAAACCCAGTCTTATGAACTTAGAAGGGGGGAGATTAATTATTTCTTGTTATTTATTTCTAAATATCTCGTAAGATTGGGTTTGTATTTTAAATAAATATCTGCTTTTAAATAAATGTTTTTTTGTAAATTTATACAAAATGTATAAAATACTTTGCAATCTGGGTGGATATTGGTGTTCATTAATTTAATGAATTTCTTTATTGATCATCATCGCCAAAAGGCTGGCAACCTTATTCTATTTTGTTATTTGCACTTTTAAGCATGAATTTTAGCTTTTTTAATATGTCAAACAAAATAGGATTGATTCAAGAAGGGGGAGCAATGCATGCTTCATTAATTATAGTTTTAACTTCTGATTAATGAGTCTATCTTACAAGGGTCATTATTTTAACATGTCATTATGTATTTGTTAAACTATTTAAGGCTTTATATTTAGTCTTTAAATCCAATGTTTTTATAGTCTTATAATAACGTTGCTGGCATGTCAAATTATTAATAAGCCACATAGGGCTTTGATCTGATTCGCCTGTACCTCATTCCAGGGAATCACAATCGTCTTCATTCGTCATTCTTCTCCAAGTATATATTTATATGCTGCTTTGATTCGCCTGTACCTCATTCCAGGGATTCGAAGCCTTCCATCTTTTATTGTTCTCGTTCATAACAGGGGTCTAAGTCTACAACCTAGAACAAGCCGGTTAGTGCATAGACTTACTATAAACTGGATCCATAGCAACTTCCCACCGACCTTTCCATTTTCGGTACCACCCTAGCATGAAGCTGGCGTACCACCTTAATAATCAGAGAATGACCTTTTCTTGGCCAAAGCTGCCATTTTGCTCTCTCTTACTGATAATGCTAGCACCGCAATTTCTTATAGTTTGTTTTTTTAGCCTGTTTGACATCGTAATGATGTGTAATAATGAAATGTTTTTCTCTTTGTAATACTTTTAGTTTGAGTTTAAATCCAACCTATCATGAAGCTGCCCTCCTCTTTTTATTGAAACAAGCAATTCCTGTATTGATAGAGTTTCGCAATATTCGATTGCTAAATGTCGAAAAATATGTAATAAATAATGTTTTTAGTCTACTTATTGATCAAAATGTATCCTTATTTTATTATTACAAATAAATTCTATAAATGAAAATAAACGTATGTATGAAATGCCAAGGGCATCCTACTAAAATCATATAATCAGCGAAACTCTATCATATCTTAATATGTATTATTCTTAATGTATAAACGTCCACCAAAACACCCAGATCCATTTTGTAACATGAATTAAAACCCTATTTTAAATATACGTTCAGTATTGTAACTGCCACACTAAATTAATCTTTGTTAAAATAAAAATAATTGTATCAAGTTTGTTAAATGTTTATAATGAAAATAAAGATTTAAAGATGTGAAGTTGATTACATCTATAAAATCTTGAATTTTTGTCAAAATAAATATTTATATTTTTAAATTTTAATCCAGTTGTTCGAATGTCCTTAACAATATGTATATTTATATATAGTTGTAACTTAATATCTTGGGTTCACTCAATCTCTCATCATCATCATCAGCTGAGTTCTCATGCAAAACGATGTAGCACTGGGCCCAGAAATAATTAATTTATGTAGTATCACCATAGATGTTGTCCATAGTGTTATAGATCTGAGGAATGGGCAAACAGGTTAGAATTCATGATTGCTCCTGACCTGTGTATCTCGGGCATTATTGGATTCGGGGTACTTTTGCTTGAATTCTAAATCTTGTTAAATGGACATACATTTTCGACCTGTACAATATGGGAAGGTTAATCTGCGTGTCATCAAGGGTGTTGGTTATGTGGTTGAGGCAAGGAAGCTCAAGGAATGTTTAAACCCAGAACAGGGGTAGCTGTAACTGCTGGTTGAAGATCGTTGCTTGGACTTTCGGCCTTATTAAGCTGGCTATGCAAACTTGACTGGTACAGATGCAATCTACAACAAAATCTTATTTTCAACCAAAGATATAAGTATCTCTACGTATTAGCATGACATGGAAATTTTATTGGAAAGAAAATGGATAAATTGTTGCTGTTTGTTAGCCTAAAATATCCTATTGCAAAATGAAGAAAAACGAAATAAATGTACAATTAACCCGAAACTAAGATGCATTCAAGAAGACCCACTACCTGGAAAACCTGTAAATTACAAATGCAAAGGATTCCAAATGAAATTAAAATCATGATATAATTTTATTTTTTGGTGTGCACATTAAATTTAAGTTTCTAGAGGTGTTTTTAAAATTAAATAGCAGTTGGTATTAATAATTTTATTAGTTGTTTTTTTTTTTAGATTCATGCAATTTTTTTTCTTTCACAATTAGTGTTTTTTAAAACTTAATTTGATAAAATTTGATGTTTTTTCTTTTTGTTTTCATGTCAAACCCCCTCCCCCCATTATATATAAAAGGATAAACTATTTTAAAATATTCTTATTTCCAATTGAAAAGCTATTTACCAACTTTTATTATTTAAAAAAAACACTTAATGAAAGAAAAGTTAATTAATTTAAGGAATAAAAATTACCTGGTTATTATTATTTTTTAATGAAACTAACTTTTAATAAGAATAAGCTGTTATATTTATTTATCTCTTGCTCACAGAAACATTTCAGAGTTCTTGCTTTCTGAGCATAGTGGTTAGTTATACTGATATAGAAGTTATGTTGGTCTTTTGACATCTAGATGAGAACCTTGGATAGTGCAAAGATCTATCTTAAAAGACCATGTGCATATTTTTTATTATTATTAGAAATTAAATGTATAACTGGCCAGCACATTGCTATGTGGCCAGAGCATTAATGATGATCAACATACTTTAATATCGCAGCCTTACTTAATTTTTTTATATTCTGATGAATTAGCAATGATGCATCCAGATAATTGTGTCGCATTTCTGTCCTAAGTTTGACAATGGCTCAATAATTAATGTGCGTATAATGAATCCCTTTCAAATCCAGTCATACAGCCAACAGTTCATTGTTGATTAAATAATTATTATTCTTCTGTAATGCTAGAGATGCATCTTATGATTTTGTTCATGCTGACACTGCTCTTATTCACTGGATATTCATTTATTCTCTTGTTCATTTTATTTGTAATTAGTAGATATGATGATGATAATCGGTATTCTCATCTCCCCATATTAACCCCTAAATTTCTGTATTATTACAATAAATAAACACTAAATCAAGTTATAGAAAGAGGTTCATGCATCTAAATATAAATAAAAATAAATTTGGCTAAAAAAGGTTTTTAAATCAAGAGACAATAATTAATATGTGTTTAATTCTAAATGATAACAGAAGTTCATACAAAAAGAATAGAACACCTATCAGGTTATAAACCAGAATATTTACTGCGCAAACATGAAACTGGATCAATCAAATGAAAAAATCCAGAAACACAAAAAGATGAACCAAAAGTCAATAGGGACAAGTAAGTGGAAGAAAAGTCAGAGAGAAAAGATCAAGCACAAATTACAATGATGGAAAAGTTAATGCA
Organism: Epiperipatus broadwayi; assembly: GCA_028023455.1. Classification (NCBI taxonomy): domain Eukaryota; kingdom Metazoa; phylum Onychophora; class Udeonychophora; order Euonychophora; family Peripatidae; genus Epiperipatus; species Epiperipatus broadwayi. The sequence goes on from JAQFVV010012549.1 coordinate 2,750,876, forward strand.
GAATTTGAATGATATGCAACAAAATATAAATATGAAAAAAGACAACAAAGTATGAATTCAAAATTACAAGACCTACAACAAAGTATCAATAGAAGACTTCATAATATTATGACACAATAAAAAAATGTAGTCTCTGATTTCTGAAAAGCAATTAAAATTAGATGTAGAGTTCTGATTGTTGAAAAAGCAACAAAGCTAGAGGTAAAAATTGAGAATGTCAATGAAAAGCAGCAAAGTTTAAATGTAAAGCTTCTGAATATTCAAAAAATAAAAATATGCAACAAAAAATTAATGGAAAGCTGCAAAATTTGGATGCAATATTGTTGAAGAATGAAAATATTTTCAAAGAAATTCAAAATCTAGATAATAAATTTTATAATATAGTTGCACTATTTATAAAATTATAATGATCAGATTAGTAAAAGCAGAGCAAATAGCACCCACAAAGGTGGAAATTCATGGAATGTGAAAAGGATAAAAAGGGAAAGTCAATTCATAAAACACTAGTTCTGGAAGTGATGGAGGAGTCAAGAATACAAATCAAAAATGATACTATAAGCAATAGCAAAGAAAAAAAATTGAGTTATAAAAAAAAAAAAAAATACAATATTGACTCCAATGAAAACTGGTGGCCATATGAGAAATAAAAAAATTGTCTTATCATCCAAAATGAGACACTTAAACTAGTAAAGAAATACCTGGAGGAAAGGTTTGATTTCTGTATGGATAAGGATGACCTATTCTCATCAATAATCCAGGATATGCTAAATGGACTAATATAAGAAATGCAAGATATTGTATAAAATATTTGACATCACTGAAAATAACAAAATCAAAATTTTATGACTACATAAATCTTGTAGTATAGTAGATTAAAGAAAAAAAAATTCATAATTTTCTTAAAAAATGTTTATAAAAATATATTTCTAGGGTTAAGGAGAGAATGAGTAATGGAAACAAACTTATTTCAACAGATTTTTATTATTATTTGAATTTATGGATATTCAACAAAATAGGATGATTTAATCTAGTCTTTTGAATTATCTGTTAGTAGAAATAAATGGTTTGGTGGTAGATCTTTTTTTGGTCAGGCTAATCTGTGTACTGTTGCAAGTTTTACACCAACTGCTAATTTATAATTAATACACTCTTAGTCCAAGATGAGCAAGGATCATTTTGATAAAATCTCATCAAGCATTGATGTAATAACTAGAAAGGTTAATATGGAATGGGGCTCTTGATGGTTAAACCATTTACCTTGATGATGCTAAATCATCCTGTAAATCTTTGAAATTGTCAATGAACAAGAATTTGCATCTATTACGAGAATATGGAGGCATTTTATGCTTTATTGTGATGGTTATCTTGAGATTCTTCATTTAGTAATAGTTTTTATATTGATTACTAAGCTCCTTATTTAATCAATAATAGTAGTTTGATAGTTGGATTCAATTTAGCCAAATGGTTGAATTTTCAGAATAAATTAATTAAATTTTAATAATATAAAATTTAATTTATGCCCATATCTATTAATTTGCATGAAGATAATCACGATATCTACTTCAATTGGATAGCATCAAAAAGATCATAAAAATTGTTATTCCATTTTTTATGGTCCAAAATGAGAGGGAAATATTCTGATATGGATGATAATCAAATCCTATCACAAAATTATATCAGCTAGCCTGATAAACATAAATGCAATAAAAGGCTAAATAAACATCTTAAAATAGATTGAGAATATGTTTGTAAACTTACATTTATACACACATAACAACTATATTTTATTTATAAATGTAATAAAATATTCAGTGAAAGAATTTTCTGTTAGTTGTACATGTATTTTTTTTTTTTTTTAATATGAAAAAAAATGTTTCTACTTTATTTATTCAAATGTTAAAAACAAGAGAAAATTAAGTTTTTTATATTGTAAAATTGGAATTAATTAAGAGGGTAAAACTATCAAAGAATTTTAATTATTGTTCATACAATTTTTTCTTTATAAAAGAGAAAAGAATTTTGCTTTTTCTCTTATCAATATTTTTCCAAAAAGTTATATGTATTTTCGTGTATATTGATTAGATATTTTATTTTATTTATTACTTAAAAGATTTATCTGGGGATTTAATTAGAGGAAAAATTAAAAAAAACAAGTTGACAGTTGTTTCTTTTCAGGTGCTTCTTATAAATAAGGTTTTAAAATTAAAATCAGAAAATTTTGAATTATTTGGCAGAAAGAAAAAGGCAAGCTGCACTTTTTTAAGTGGGAACAAGTTTTTTTAGAGCTCTGTCCTGAAGGACTTGGGATTGCTGGTGAGAACTGCACAACTATATTTCATTATGAAGTGCCATTAATCAGGTTCAAGGGAATTAATATTATTATGTGGACTGCCAATTCTTGCCTTGCAAGAATGCTGTTTGCTAATTTGATTGAAAAAAAAAACAAAACAAGATGGAGTAGATGTTCATTTAGTACACCAATCTTTTTTTTTATTATGTAAGCCTACACATGATTGTAGAGTGCTAATGTCTGCCTAAGAAGAAAAAAAATAGTCATGTGAGGAAGATATTAAATCTGAATCGTTATATTTCCTGTTTTATAGTTTTGGACATGAAGAATATGCTGGAAGTCTTGAACTGAGTGTCAAGTTTATTTAAAAGGAAAGAAAAAGAAAAAAAATGAAAGAAGTATCATAACAGATTACTTTTTTTTTCTTTCTTAGTATTGAAGAGAACTTAAATATTTCTTTGCATTTTAAAATTAAATGTTTAAATGGAAAAGAAAACCATATACCTTGGGAAGTAAGGTTATGTATTAAATTTTAATACATATTTTTATATCATTACAATTTATAAATTAATCTACACATATACATATGAAGGTGTGTATGTGAAACGTTCTATATTGATTTAATTTTTTTTATTGTAAATATAATTAATAATTTAATCTTTACATACATATATATGTATAAATTAAATATTATTTTACTTTGCATTGAAATATGTAACTTTTTAAATTTCAGTTGTTTATGATTACTTATTACTGTTTTATAATATATATTGTAATGGGAGAAAGATATTTGAGATTCGCATATACTGACCACTGGGGCGCCACTAGTCCGAAAATAGGAACTAGACATTTATTTTAAGGGTGGACAGGATATGCGAACCTGAATGCACCAGACTAAACTCAGGAAGAAACAAGATATCCTAAATATTGTTTAGACAGTTGAGAAATCAAAGCACAAAGACAAACGTCAGCCAAATTAAGTTTAAACAATTTATTAATTTTATTAAAAGTTGTGCAATAGAGTGAAGACATCTAGCCACGAATACAAAAGTGGCTTATAGTAACATACGCGTATTTACCAGAGAGTGCACAAGAGTACGACAAACATGAAGACATTAAACATTTTGGCAGCAACATTCTCTCACTTAAAATATATGAAATGGTTAGAATAATATCTTCTTGAAAAAACAAACAACAACTCTAGCTTCCTAAATCAGAGATAATAAAACAGTTACTATCCCGCCGGAAATCAACGAAACCAGCGCGAACGTTCGAGCAGTAATATTCTAAGTACTGTCGTTAAAACGCCGCAGGACTGCTGCGTGTAATACTACATTCAAGGTAAACATGGTTGATCTCACACACAAGACAGCAAAAGATATTTGATTACGATCTTACGTAATCCAGAAAGAAATGACTACTTTCAGACAACCCGAAGAAATAACTTGACAAATAGCCAGCAAAAAGATTTGTTGTTTGCACAAAATGCGCAAACAAAACATGCTTAAAGATTCTTTATTTTACAACTAAGGGCAGGTGAATAAATAAAGACTACGAAAACTGCCAATGCGTTTTGTAATAGTTAATGAAATAATCAGGTATATATTAAACATATAAAATACAATCTCCTAATGCACACCCTGATAAACAAAAATTGCAAACAAACTTGGAATCTTAAAACTAAGATTCCAAGACACACTTTAAATACTAGAAAAGAGTACATACAGATAATAAATAATTAAAAAAAAACAATTAATACCATTTTAAAACATATTTATAATTAGATTGAGCGGAGATTTAATTAAACGCAATTTATTTACCCTGGCTAGAATAGGAAAAAGTTTAGCTTACGATAAGGCAGAGTTCTAGTGATTTAATGACGAGTGCGCACTTTTGATAATAGTTCATCTTTCAGGTCCTTTGACAGTGGCAAGGTAGAGGCAGTGTTTATTTTAGAAGTTCATGGCATGACTGAAGGAGAGCTGGTAGGCGTGGGTCTGTCCTTTGTTTAAATTAGCCAGACATTCTAATGATGGCAAAACTCACAGCGGTGGATTTTGACATCTTGTACAGTAACGAAGTTTGTCAATAATTATTTAAGTTTTTAGCAGGTCATAATCCAAGTGTCCTCTTTCTATACTGAATCTCCTCTATCTCTCTAAATTGACGGGCTATCCTCCTCGCTACATTTCCCGCGAAAAAAAACTTTCATTAGTCTCTAATTCTATATCTCCTGCAGGGCAAATATTAATTTCCCGCTCAATCTAATTTAAGAATTCCAACCAGGGATTACTGTATCCAAAATAACAAATACAAAACTAAATCTCCGCTTTTAGACTTTTAGAATTAACTTTAAAAATGATTAAAATAAAAGCAACAGGAATATATAATTAGCAAGCTTTTTGATTAAAACAGGCGGTGAAAGTAAAGTATTTTTAAATCAATTTTATAAACAAAGTAGTGAAAGTAAACTATTCTAAATCAATTTTATATACATTAAATAATCTATTTTAAAATATAAATGCGAAAATATAAATGCGTGTGTTTTGAAATAATAATAAAAAAAAATTTAGCATTAGACATTTAATGAAAATGAAGTTGTTTTCCCTTTTTAATTTTAGTAATAAAACCATTGAATCGGAAATCAATCCGGCTCAACTGCCTCAATACCTGATCAAAAAAAAACAACAACTTCCTGTCTTCCTTTTTTAAACGTGTTAACTCTCCCCCCCCCTTGCAAAATCCCAGCTGGACATTTGTTATATGTGTTAACTGCAATCAATCACTTTATTACATCTATGATAATTTTTGCTACTTACCTATCATTATTGATCCTTAGTTCAGCAGGTCTAAGACTATGGGCATTATAGGATCCCTGAATTCCAGACTCATCTTCCAAAAGAAAGGCATTCTGACCACTTTTTTTTTTTATAGTAAAAGGTCCATCATATATCAGAAAAATTTTTTTGTATTGATGCCTTGTTGGATTGCTCACATGAGGTTTTCTGACAAAAACCCAATCACCAGTATCGAATTGGCAAGGATTCTGGTTTGCACGCCTTATGTGCAATTCAGCCATGTGCTTTAATTTTATCTTAGCCTTTTCTCTGTCCCTCACTCCATTAGGATTATCAAGATCGATGGGTAATGGAGCTTTGATAAGTATAGGATAATTTTTTCCGAAATGCAGCCTAATGAGAGTAAACCTGGTGGACTCATTTAATGTCCAATTAATATAATTAACAACATTCTCAGTCTGTTTCACCCATTCTCTGTGGTTCTGGTTGACATACAACCGGAATAACCAGTTAATCTCCCTCATAACCTGCTCACAGGGGTTAGATTGAGGGTTGTGTATGGATGTTAATAAATGTTTTATATCCTGTTGCTGAAGCCAACGCTTCCACTGGTGCGATTTAAAGGGTGTTCCATGATCCGAGAGTATACATTGAGGCTTGCCGATTCTAGGAATTTGCTACTCTTGTAATACTTTGATAGTGCGTAAAGCATCAGTGTTTCTTAATGGATAAGCTGTCACATATTTTGAAAAGACATCATACATGACAACTAAGAACCGATATCGCCGATACGCTGGTAATGGACCATAAAAGTCAATAGCTAGTAACTCATTAGGATTCTGAGCTAGAATGGGTTGCAAGACTCCCGTAAAATTTTTATTTATGGGTTTCGTTTGTGAACATGTGTGGCAACTTCTGAGAACCGATAAAAATTTGAGTACATCCCTGGCCAATAAAGTGATTCTCGGAGTACATACTCAACCTTATGCGGTCCAAAATGTCCATACAGACAATGCACATATTCAATTAAACAATTCCTAATCTTTTTAGGTATGAGGGTTCTCCAGGAACCTTCTTTTGCAGTAACCTTGTATTGAAGGACACTGTCCTCAATACGATAAGCTCCTTCTTGTTGTTCTAACTTGGATAGGTCCATTAGTGAGGGATTCAGGGCTCCTTTCTTGTAGGCTACCATTGGAGCATAATCCAGATCGCTTGCCTGTATTTCTGGTAGTTTCCGTAAATCCTGTTCCATGGAATCATCGATAACCGATGTAATCGCAGCATACTTAAGTTATCTGAGTTTAGGTGATGCGGTGAAAGATGTACGGGGTGCCGACTTAAGACATCTGCCACAATGTTATCCTTGCCAGGGCAATAGACCACTCTATATTGAAATTTCTGCAAGATCAAGCTCCACCGAATGAGCCAATCATTTGTCAGGTAACTATTATTCAGAAATTCCAAACATTTATGGTCAGTAATAATTATTTTCCCTTTTAGGGTACCCTATAATTATTTTCAGCCCCTTTTAGGGTACAGCTACAAAAATATAATACCTTGTGACATTTCTGCTCATCAATTTGGAATAAGACTACTCCCAATCCATGTCGGCTACTATCAGTTTGAATATAAAATGTTTGGGAAAAATCAGGGTAAGCCAGAACTACTTGTTTCAGAAAATTCTTCTTGATGAGCCAAAACTCCTGCTCCTGTTGTGAACCCCAAAACCACTTCTGGTCCTTTCTTAATAACTGGACTAAGGATGATGATTCTACAGCAAAATTTTCATAAAACAGGTGGTAAAAGTTGCAGAGACCTAAAAATGACCTCACCTGGCGTCTGTTAGCAGGTGTAGGGAAATGCTCAATTGCAGCTAATTTATCCGGATGGGGTTTAATACCATCCTTCCCAATTACAAAGCCCAAAAATGCCACTTCCTCCATGGCTAAGTAACTTTTCTGCAAGTTGATCATGATATTTTTTTGACTGCACCCGGTCAAAAATATCTCCACATGTTCCAAGTACTCTTCAATATTTCTGGATGCAATAACCACATCATCCATGTACATTACTATAATACTTTTAACCTTCTCTGACAATATCTGACCCAAACACCTTAACAACCCGGATCCACTGTTGATCAACCCGAACGGCATCCGTTTAAAGACATACGTATACCCTTCATACCGAAACCCCGTATATTGGCAATCGGAGGGATGAAGAGGTATCTGCCAATAACTCGAAGTCAAGTCAAACATACTAAAGACAGTTTTCCCTTGAAATCTAGCCAGAATTTCAGTTATTGTAGGAGGAAGGTCTCTTTCAGGAACAGTGATAGCATTTAAACGGCGAGCATCCAAGCATATTCTAGCCGCCCCATCTTTCTTCTTTACTATTACCAAAGGGTTAATATAAGATGATGCTTGTTTACCGATAACACCCCATTCGATCATCTGTTGTATCTGACTATCCACCTCGGCTTTATATTGAAATGGAATGGGGTAAGATCGACTTTGAAAATGGTTTTCCTCCTTTAGTTTGATCCGATGAACATACCCTTCAATAGCCCGAGGTCTATTAGAAAAAACCGTGTGGTACTGCGTCAACACCTGTGTTAAAAGATGTTGCTCTGCCCCCTTTAGCATGGACTGCTCCACCTTATTCTTTACTTCAGTGGTGTCTAAGACTGACTGCATACAGTGTATTTGTAAGGACTGATACTTTTTTAATCCCTCCAGGGGCATTATGCTTTCTCTACACTGAAATATGCATTGACCATAATCAAGCACACATTTATGCTGATGAAGAAAATCTGTTCCCACTATGACATCTTGTATCAACCTGGGCATTATCAAAAAGACTTGATCCACTTCCATGTTTCCCAGATGAAGCTGGATCCAAACTTACTTTGTTTCTACATTTGCCTTTTTTACCATTAGCCAATGTAACTTGCAGTCTCTTTAGAGGCAATGTATACAGGTGAGTTTGTTGTTTTAACTGTGAATAAAAGTGACTGGAAATCAGGGAGATCTGACTCCCTGAATCAATTAAAGCCTGTGCTGTGATGGATCCAATTTTTATAGTTATGATGGGACAAGTCTTGTTGGCTCCAACTAACATCGGTTCATCTTTATCCACCACCACATTGGATACTGTTCCCCCATCTCCGTCGAGTGTGTTTTTCTTCTCTATTCTATCCCTACTATAATCAATCTCTGTCAATAATATTATTTCTTCTATACACATTTTATAATTAATCAATTATGGCTTGTTGTATCGCCACTGACATATTGTTTCTTATTATTGAGATTATCTGGCTTTCTGGCAAAGACAATGCTGTCAACGACTTCAGTATGGCGGCTTGACTACAGAAAAACTGCATATAAGTTCCTTCATCCCTTTTGGAATATGCTTGCTGCAAAACTCTTCTAAAGATGCAATATTATTTCTCTTCACTCCAAAAACTGTGCATGATGGGGTATCCATACTCCCCAAATGTCTGTGGCTTTACATTTAAAGTATGCCACCAATCTATGGCCACACCCTTCAAATGATTAAGCCACTGCAATCTTTTCTTGTTCATTCCATTCATGAAACTGAAACACTTGTTGAAGGCTTTCAAGATGCGCAGCTGGACTTTCCCAATTATCTGCCCTGAAAACTTTTATCTGGATCAATCTTGTACCTTTAAGTTTACTTTGCCTATTTTCAACTTCCTTATAAATTTTCCCTCCCATCTCGGCACTCTTTAACAGCTCCTTTATTTATATATATTTTTGCTTTTAGTGTCAGTCTTAGAAAACAATGCCTCTTACTATTTATTTAATACTAAGTTTGCCAATCAATCTAAAAGAAAAACGCTATTCAACTATTTATTTGTCACAAGAAAGTGACTTCCCAATATTCATTTTGCTATTTTAAAATAAAACTTTAGCTACGAAAGCAAACGCTGTTTACTGTTTATTAATTATTTCATATGAAAAGACGAACGAACTATTTTTATTTCCCAATATTTATTTTGCTATTTTAAAATAAAAATTTAGCTATGAAAGCAAATGCTGTTTACTGTTTATTAATTATTTCATATGAAAAGATGAACGAACTATTTTTATCTTTTTTTTTTTTAATTAATCTAAAAACGAATATGACGCTACTTTCTATTTATTAATTATTTGTCATATGAAAAAAGACGAACTATATATATTTAACTCTTCAAAAAAATTAACTCCGACAGACTTTTTTAGAAAATACGCTATTTATTGTTTATTTATTTATGTCATATGAAAAAGACGAAACCCCGTTCTACCAAACTGCTCCAACAATACATGCAATAATTAACAAAAATCGAACCTCTACCCACTAAATCTTGCCACTTACACCTGAAATTTTTCTCAAACGTCTAAACAAAATCTCACATGGGCTTGGAAACTCGGAAGCTCGACGATGATGCGCCAAAAATTACTATATATGTAATGGGAGAAAGATATTTGAGATTCGCATATACTGACCACTGGGGCGCCACTAGTCCAAAAATAGGAACTAGACATTTATTTTAAGGGTGGACAGGATATGTGAACCTGAACGCACCGGACTAAACTCAGGAAGAAACAAGATATCCTAAATATTGTTTAGACAGTTGAGAAATCAAAGCACAAAGACAAATGTCAGCCAAATTAAGTTTAAACAATTTATTAATTTTATTAAAAGTTGTGCAATAGAGTGAAGACATCTAGCCACGAATACAAAAGTGGTTTATAGTAACATACGCGTATTTACCAGAGAGTGCACAAGAGTACAACAAACATGAAGACATTAAACATTTTGGCAGCAACATTCTCTCACTTAAAATATATGAAATGGTTAGGATAATATCTTTTTGCTGGCCAGTTGTAAAATTACAAAAAACAAACAACAACTCTAGCTTCCTAAATCAGAGATAATAAAACAGTTACTATTCCGCCGGAAATCAACGAAACCAGCATGAACGTTCGAGCAGTAATATTCTAATTACTGTCGTTAAAACGCCGCAGGACTGCCATTCAAAGTAAACGTGGTTGATCTCACACAGAAGACAGCAAAAGATATTTGATTACGATCTTACGGAATCTTGAAAGAAATGACTACTTTCAGACAACCCAAAGAAATAACTTGACAAATAGCCAGCAAAAAGATTTGTTGTTTGCACAAAAAGCGCAAACGAAACATGTTTAAAGATTCTTTATTTTACAACTAAGGGCAGGTGAATAAAGACTATGAAAATTGCCAATGCGTTTTGTAATAGTTAATGAAATAATCAGGTATATATTAAACATATAAAATACAATCTCCTAATGCATCCCCTGATAAACGAAAATTGCAAACAAACTTGGAATCTTAAAACTAAGATTCCAAGACACACTTTAAATACTAGAAAAGAGTACATACAGATAATAAATAATTAAAAAAAAACTATTAATACCATTTTAAAACATATTTATCATTAGATTGAACGGAGATTTAATCAAACACAATTTATTTACCCTGGCTAGAATAGGAAAAAGTTTAGCTTACGGTAAGGCAGAGTTCTAGTGATTTAGTGATGAGTGCGCATTTTTGATAATAGTTCATCTTTCAGGTCCTTTGACAGTGGCAAGGTAGAGGCAGTGTTTATTTTAGAAGTTCATGGCATGACTGAAGGAGAGCCTGTAGGCGTGGGTCTGTCCTTTGTTTAAATTAGCAAGACATTCTAATGATGGCAAAACTCATAACGGTGGATTTTGACATCTTGCACAGCAACGAAGTTTGTCAATAATTATTTAAGTTTTTAGCAGGTCATAATCCAAATGTCCTCTTTCTATACTGAATCTCCTCTATCTCTCTAAATTGGTGGGCTATCCTCCTCGCTACATTTCCCACAAAAAACTTTCATTAGTCTCTAATTCTATATCTCCTGCAGGGCAAATATTATTTTCCCGCTCAATCTAATTTAAGAATTCCAACCAGGGATTATTGTATTCAAAATAACAAATACAAAACTAAATCTCCGCTTTTAGACTTTTAGAATTAACTTTAAAAATGATTAAAATAAAAGCAACAGGAATATATAATTAGCAAGCTTTTTGATTAAAACAGGCGGTGAAAGTAAAGTATTTTTAAATCAATTTTATAAACAAAGTAGTGAAAGTAAACTATTCTAAATCAATTTTATATATATTAAATAATCTATTTTAAAATATAAATGCGTATGTGTTTTGAAATAATAATAAAAAAAAATTTAGCATTAGACATTTAATGAAAATGAAGTTGTTTTCACTTTTTAATTTTTGTAATAAAACCATTGAATCGGAAATCAATCCGGCTCAATATGAATATGTATATAACCATATATCTGTGTAAGTCAAAAAGAGGGGGAGGGGTTTCCATTTACATCTAGATATTGTATTCATTAATATGTTATCTTGTGTTAAATTGTGATTATGGGTTTTATTTACTTAAAGTTGAGTCAACATTTGGTGCTCCACAGTAATTATCAATTTATTTTGTTTTGTCTGCTTTTTCTACTGTAAGTCACTCATTTTGGGAATTTAAGAGTACTGAGCTTGAACTTGAACATGCTGAAGAGAAATGTAGGTGATGTCTCTATAAGGACTCTTTTAAAGTATTCTATACCTGAATGTTCATATAAAGTCCATGTGATTTGGACTTTATAAAAATGCTTTACTAATGGCAAGTTTTACTGATCCTTAAAAAGATTGCTACCAAAGAGCAATCAGAAAATATAACTAATGATTATTAGTTTGATCTTCTTAAATAATATTCATTTTATAATACGTGCATTGTGGACTTGTCATTAAGTTGAATTGTGTGCTCCACATGTGAAACTTGTAAAAGTTAATTTAAACAACTAAGTTAAATGTGGAATTTACTGCACAGAAATTTTTAGCAACACTTGTAGGCCTTGAATTAGTTGCATAGGGCTACAAAGTAGATTATAGCAGAGTGAAAGGGATAGGTTCCCAAGACAATATATAAAATATATTATTTGGATTCATAATCTTGAATAACAATACTATATTACACTGATATTTGACTGAATTGCACCTGACATCAACTGGTTAAAAATATTATTTTAATAATCATTGTTGAGGGACTGCAAGTAATAGCATATAAAAGAAAATCAAAAATTCATTCCATAAAAAACAAAAATTGAAATTTACAAAAATGTGAAAGGGTGACCTTCAGGTGTAATGTGGATATATCATTGTTTATTGATATCATTTTTTAAAAATCAATATCTTTTTGATTTTTCTTTGGTGGTGTATTATCTAAATAAAATCCTGTTGATTGAGAATTCTATATTGACGGGTTTGGGTTTTTTACTCTCCTTTTTAGATCTATACATTTCTATATTAGAATGTATAGATTTAAATCCAAAGATTAATGGATACTACGAATAACTGTATTAACTATTTTTGGACTGAATATTCATATTTCTTGACCATCATTCCTATCAAACATGTCCAGGTAAAAAGAGACTCTATCCCTTGTCATTATAGATTATATCAGCCCCACTGCAGATTAGAGCGCCACCTTTAAAGTGAGAAACTTCTATAGGTCAGAATCAAGTCCTTCCCTAGCTTCCTAGATGTTAACCCCTCCATTCATCCACTACTAACTCAGAAAAATGTGGTAATACGTAATAGGGCATGTGTATAACAAGCTATACTTAACTAGATTTGCAATGAGAGAGAGAAAACAGATAATTAGACTTATAAATAATATGAATAAAAAAAAAATTTACACATGTACAATATTTACAATTAATCTAGTCTACTTTTGTATGAATCAAAAACATAATATATTGTAACGAGCACAGACGTTCGTTACATTGTTTTTTTATTTTATTTATTAAACATGAAAGTGAATTAAAAAGTTCGCATTTAAAAATTTTCTTTAAGAATTAAAAATTGAAACTAAATATCATCTTAAACTCATATATATTAAATCGCACAGATAAAAAAAATTATTAAAATAAAACTGTATTAAAAATAGAAAAGGTATTTTAAAAACAAAAACTTAAAAAGATTTAGAGATAAAAAGATATCTTTAATCTTGAAAAACACAGAAATTAATCAGAAATGGAAATGATTGTTAATTAGTTAAATGTAAACCAGCCTTGGGCATTTAAATGTAAAAACATCGGTCAGATAGGAAAACAATAGAAACAAATAGCCAATGAAAGAAATCCATCGGGAAATCGGACCTCAGCGAAAGGATCATCACATCGATGACATAATGCCAAGTCAATCCTTCGAATACGTATACAAGGAAAATTTGGAATTATTAATCAGTGATTATGATTATTACGATGTGACAGATAGGTGTTAGTGCGGAGGTGCGGGAGAAGGAATTGAAGAGACGCACGATTCAATCCCTTCAGTTTTGCCAAAGAAAGAAAGAGAAATGAACTATCGTTTTCTATATTGAGGACCAACTAAATTAAAAAACCTCCGAATGAATAAATAAAACATCGGCTAAATGTATACCAATATCTTCAGGATGGCGTGGGAATTCCCGTTCAAACTTACTAACGACAGATGAACTGTTTAAAACCGTAAGAACTTTACAGTTAATGAACATTAAATTAAAAACTTTTCGTATTTAAAATAATTGCATTAGTTTCCTATCTGACTAAAGTAGTTAAAATGTTATTTGATGTATTTTTTATTTATTTGTTTAAAATCATTTCCATTTATTTAATTTTGTTCTTTAAGTTTATTTATGATTTCTGTTTTCCGATAACTTAAAATATATCAATGTTAAACTTAAGTCGGGCGTGAATGGCTGTATAGATTTGTAAAGTTATATTAGGGGAGGGTAATCTTAGGTTATTTATGTCGTTGTTAAATTGGGTCAATGGATTGGATATATTGATGTAGTTAGTAGATGTAGTCGGAGATTCGCTACTGGCAGAATCGTTTATATATACGCAGCACTCACCCGTTTGCCTATGGAAGGAATTATAAGATGGAGAACGCAGTTCCTTTCTACGGAGTTTTTTTTTTATTGTTCTTCTCATTAGATAGATGTAATATTCCTATCTGATGAGAGTCAATGTCTTTTCTTAATCTTTTTGGTGCTGCCGTATTCCGTATTACATTGAATACATCGATGTATCAGATGGATTGATGCCAGTTTGACTGCGAATTTTAGCCTAAGGTTAAATAGGGATATAATATTTTATTTTCAAATGCAAATCTATGTAGTCTATTCATACTCGACCCTAAATAAAAATGCATTAAATTTAAGTTGTTTATAGACGCTTGCATGGATTGGTTAACGGTGAATTGTGTTTCGGGTTTTCATATTTGATCAAAATATATAGACATTCGATAAATAATGATACCTTACGGGGAGTATCTAAAATGTATTTATTCGGATGTCTTTTAAGTTATTGGTGACAATGCAAGTATCTTATGCTGAATACTAGAGGGTTTCTTATATTTCCCTATGCAATTGTCAGTAATTAATAATTTTGTATTTTGATCGTTTATGTTTATTTTGAAATGTTTTTGACCGTTGAAATCTATGTAACCGATCTATAGCAACATATTATAACAAGCTTTTATAATCCCATCTGTGCAAAGTTAATGGATTATATTTTGACTAACAGAAAATACATATTTCAAGATTGTAATGTTCTTAATAAATTTAACAGAGAAAGTGATCATCGATTAGTAAGATGTGAAATACATGTTAATGCAAAACTAGAGAGACAAAAATTATTAAGAAAAACAATATTTACAGTTGATATTCCTAATTTTCAGAAACATTGTAATGAATTTAAATTAGAACTTACAAATAGGTTTCAGGTATTAGTAGATTTTGAACATGATTCAGATTTGAATGAAATTAATATGAAAACAACTGATACACTTTTAAAAACTGCAACAAAAATAGTTGGTTGAAAAAAGCAGCACTTGACCAATAACATTTCTACTGAGACTAGAGAATTTATGAAAAAAAGAAGGAATATGAAGATATACAAAAATGATGCATTAAAAAGGGTTGAATATCTCAAATTTTGTAAAATGATGCGGAAAAGAGTTGAAAATAATATAAGGAAGTATAACTGTGAACTAGCAAGGAGAGCAGTAGAAGAGAATGAAAGTCTCAAGTGTGTAAAACAACATTTTGGTATACATAGGAAATTTATATCTGCAATAAGAAAAAAAGCTGGAATTATTACTAAAAAGAGAGATGACATCATGAAATGGATAGAAGACTTTTATCAAGAATTATATAGTAATAAAGAACAAATACCTGCTATATCTGTTACATCTTCTGAATTGCCCAAAATTTTAAATGAAGAAGTGAGACAAGCAATTAAATATATGAAGAAAGAAAAGACTCCAGGCAATGGTAGAATTATAATTGATATATTAAAAGCAGGTGAAAAAATAGAAATTTTTTTTTTTTTAAAAAAATTATCAAAACAAAAATAGAAATTTTTTTTAGCGACGTTATATAGCAAATGTCTAAATGATAAAAATGTGTCAGATGATTGGAAGAATGCAGTATTAATATTAATATTTAAAAAAGGTGTTAAAAAAGATATTAGAAATTACAGACCTTGATTACTCTAGCTTGCTGTGTGTGGCAATACGTATAGTGAGTTCCGCCTGTTTTAACATTATTTAATATTGACAATAATAATTTATTCAAAACCACCTTCAACAATTCGTTAATATTGTAAGCAATTATAATTCTATTACTATTGACGTAATATAGATGCAAATTCTGTTTGATAATTAGACAACTATTACTTAAAATCAAAGCCATCATGATCAATCAAAATGTTTATTAACATTGTTGACAAAAAAATACAGTTATATTTTATTATTATAAATAGCTAAAGTAATCTTTCCTTTTCAAGCCTTATGTTAAAAGTTCTATTAAGATTTATATGAAAAATTGAAGAAAGCAAATTTGGCATAAATAATTACGTTTCTTAAATATTAAATCATTGCTACAAAAAAAAAAAAACCAATATGAAATTATAGCAGTCACATGTAATTTGCCTCTACAAAAATTAAAAAAAAATGGAAATAATCAATCAAAACTTTATCGATTTCTTATTCGTAATTTTCATTAATATTTTGTCGATCTTTATGTTTAAAAACAATTGGTATTTTCCAATAAGTTGTGCTCGTAAATTTTCTAAAAATGGATATATCTCTCTTAAATTCTTACGTTCTTGCTGTACATGTATATTGTTATATGTGTAGATTATTCTATTAAATTATATGCAGAAACTGCTTTATAAATATCTCAAATAATATTTCAAATAAAAAATTTATCTGCTACTAACATAACATATTAACCAAGTAAATAAATAACCAAAATTTGTTATTGATTATATATATGTAATAATCATTTAAAAATAAATAATAACGGTACTAAAAAATTAAGAAATAAATTATGAAACAAAGTTGATAAAACAAAACACCTTTTTCAATTCCATGTCAACCGGTAGGGCTGTCATGATTTTTTAAAAGTATCTTCTCATTCTCGCACCAAACGAGAATTATTAGTTAATAGTACCTAAAAGTTGTTCTCTATTGGTATACTGTGGAATATATTTTATAATAGTTTATTATGGTCAAAAGAAAAAATAGGGTAAGTAAAATCATTAGATACTTAAGTGGTGTTAATTCTTGTTTGGATAGTGAATTATCATACAACATCTTTAAAATTACATATATAATTATTAATTAAGAGAATACCAACTTGTCACTGACACAAGTGTTGCTTCGATTGTTGTGCCCTCATGCCTCATCTAAAAACGTATTACTATTAATAATCTTACCGAATGCAGATATTGAAAGGGTATCAAAGACTTACTAATATACAATATAATAAATTTTAATACAAATCTTGATTCTAAAGATGATAGCAATAGTTGATTCTAAAAACAAAATATTTTTAACTCTGCTTACTTTTAATATAAAAATTAGAAAACTATTACAGAACTTGAACGTTGCGCGTATTGATGTCCATTACGCTTAGGCTTAACAAATACGGTAGCAAAAATGGGAATTTAGTAAAAGGTGCAGTTAAAAAGAAACTCAATATGTATTAAACTACGTTATTATTTGTACTACGTCTCGTATACTTTAATTCCCAAACAGGATTTAATTTATCAAAAAGCATTAAATGGAAATGTTCAAGGTCAAGCAAGAAATATATATGTGGGTGCAACAATAATGTATAAAAATATATATATATATTATAGTTGTGTAGAATAAAAACAACTTTGTATAATGATTATAAATAATAATCATCTAGTAATTATGTATAATGATTGTGTGTAATAATTTATATAATGATTATATGAAATAACTCAAAGTATATGTAACTCATTTAAAACAGATACAAAATAGCAATGGAGTTAATCATAAGTTATATATCTGGTCTTATAAGGTCAGAGAACTGTAAAAATCACCATATATGGTGAGTTATATAAAATACGGAAGTATGGTAAGAGAGATGTTATATATACCATACATGGTAAGAAATCAAGTGGTATATAAACTCTCAGAACCCGGTATATGAGTTCTAGTATTAATGTAATTCAGAGACGTTTGCCTCTGTAAGTCAAAAAGCAGGACTAGGGGTTATTATGTGCAAATCACCATGACTTTTTATTATATTTATGTGCCTTAAATAGGCTATGTAAACTTGTAAATATTCTCATATGTTATTTAAATTAAACTATTAGCATACCATCTCTCTTCTGCTATTGTCAGTTATTTACTTGTTGTTCTCATACACAGCAAACTGGCATAATCGTCACAGGATTCGAATCACAAATAATAATTGCCTGAACAACAAACTCGGGCAGTCATGACTATTTGAACCAACGTGGAAAATGGTAGAAATATGATATCAGTATATGTGAATTCCATGTAGATAATCCGAGGGTTTGGCCATTATGTTCAGTGGATAAAAAATTACTTTATACTAAATAATATCACCATTAATACTGGAAAAGTAGCTGCTTTACTTTGCTTTCCAGGCCAAAGGGTAATTGAGATAACCAACAAACTATGCAAACCAGAGACACAGCTATACAATGAGTTTGTAACAAAGCTAAATGATTATTTCAATCCATAGCCATCCAAGTATATTGCTTGATTACATTTTAGGGGGAGAAGACAAAGGAAAAAATAAAAGATTATGGCATTGGCCTAAGAGAGATGGCAAGATCATGCTTTTACAACAAATAATTAGAGGAAATTCTCAAGCAACTATTATATGGGCTAATAGATGATCAGTTTAGGCAAATATTATTAGCAGTAAAAACCTAACTTACGAAGAAGAAATCAGATATGGAACAGAGTTCAGAAGTTTCACAAGAACCAGTTCAAGCTATAATTTATATAATGTTAGGAATTGAATCTAAAGCAGGCAAATGAATAAAATGTTTCTGATGCTGAAAAATCGATCACAAACCCACAATTACAATAAGCAATATTTACTAAGGCAATAAACTTTTAAGCATGTGCGCTTGAAAATACGAAGGTATGGACCTGTACAGGTCTTATCCACAAGCTTACTCTTTGGAAGAAAAGAGGGGAACCCTTCTTTACTTCAACCTACTTTCTATATAAATATCTGAAGCGGTTAGAACTGAGAGCTTGAAGCTATTCAATACTTCAGTGATTAAGTCCACAATTCCTATTACTGAAACTAAGATTTGTATTCAAATCTTAGTTTCACCTTAGTTCTGTCATCATTCCACCTCTCACCCATTATTATAAGTTTACATGGATTCTGACCTTGAATTTTGGATTTGGTGCGTAATAATATGCAATATATGTACAATTATTTAAAAACGTCATATATGCGCACATACTCCGATATAATCTTTATATTAAAAACAACGCACTGCAGAGTATTATTAAATTGCCGTGCGTGATTTGTGTAAAATTAAATAATCATATTAATCTTACTGTGATCATTTAAGTAATATTTTAATTTATAAAATAAACTAATAATAAACATATTTGTTATTATTCAGGTAATACTTAAATTATAAATCTAAAAAGTTCTTTTAAATTGTAAACGTAAAGATATTTTAAAAATAGAAATTCCCCTGCTAATTACAGTGCAAACCATAGCGGGAGGGGGAAAAGATGATAGAGCTAAAAAAAGTATTTTAAACTTACAATTATATAAAAAAGGATTTGTTAAAAGCTTTTCTAAATTTCGTCATGTAAAAAGGTAAATTTTAAAAAGTGGTCAGATTGAAAATTTCAACCTGTAGCACTAATGCATCCATGACCTAAAGGGATATATAGCATAGACCAGAGAGACAGCTTGGACGGATGATGCAGTTGTTTGATGGATCCGAGAAATAAAGAAAGAGAGAATAAAAGCAACAACTGGTTATTAAAAAAAGGTTTTGTTTTTTTTTTGTTGAGAGCTATTAGATTAAAAGGTATGCTGTTGCTTGTTTCTTCTCCCGATCCAAATTTAAATCTAACAATGTGCAAGGAGTAGGCGCTTTGCTGCGCTTCTCCGGGTTGATGGCTATACAATACGGAGCTTCCCATAAAATGAGATAAACCTAAACTGATGCTGCTGCCTATATATAAATATTTTCCTAAAAGTGACTGCTGTTAAACCAGGAACCTTGGACTCTCCAAACAAGTGTGCACACTTCGATGAATCAAAGGTAACATGATACCCAAGATTAAAGACTGTGTTTGAACTCTAAAATTAATTCTATATTTTCTAATGTATTTTAAATTTCATCTTTCAAATTCCAGTATCGTGTAACTCTAACTAAACTTTAATGTAGATCTGTAAATAATCTTATATTGTAATGAACCTCGTAAAACAATCTATCTCCTATTATTCTACTTGGGTATCTAAATTTTGTTGTCGATAGTTAAATATTATATTTCATGCTCACGTGATTTTCGAGCTGATGTTTTCTTCCCATATATTTGCAGAAGAGTTGCTCCTCTTTTGCGCGACTTTAAATTTAAATAAAAACCCGTATCTTTAAACACTCAGCTCTGAAATTATAAAATTAAATTCAATATGTATTATGAAGACGAGATCTTATAATTATTAATATAGTGTATTAGCTACTTGGCGATCATTCATTCTAAAGTTAGTTTGTTAAGTCTTAAAATAAAGCAGTATTGTTTTGAGGGGTGAGGTTAGTAAATAGTAAATCGATTGCTTAGTCATGTGGGGATTGGAGGTGGATTTTATATTTATATTATCAAAGCTTAGAGTAGATAAATGTGTTTGCATTATATGTGCAAACTGCGCTGGTTTATCGATGCCTTAAATTTAAACCGCAGAAATGAAATAGAGGTACTGTAAATGTTTAGTTCCCCTAATCAAAGGGCATACAAAATGACTCCAATAGCAACTAACCTTGTCATGCGGTCGGGGATGGAAAGGCTACAACCTCATACCGATACTGCACTCGTGACCACTCCTAAGGGCTCTGACCCGATGTTTGGTCGTCCCTCTCACCACTCCAATAGTAACTACCGTGTCATGCAGTCGGGGATGGAAAGGCTACGACCTCATACTGATACCGCACTAGTGACCACTCCTCAGGGCTCTGACCTGATGTTTGGCCGTCCCTCTCGCCTCCAACGTTTCTCAGCGGCGATCCTCTCAGAAAGCCGACTCTTATAGCTCGGCAGCATCCGAACTATCGCAGGTCGCTTTAATAATGATCATGAATGTCTATGCTCAATCTAATTCCACTCCTCCACATCTGCTAATCTATTAATGATTTATTAGAGTATATTAATATTATGAAAGTAAGGAATGATAGCTGGGTTGACAAATGCACTCATCATTACGATCTCGTAGTGTAATCTCGTAACGTTCGCAACTTAAACGTGAGGCATGGGATATGATTAAAGGTGATACCCTGGTAGTGTAATATATTTACATGTATATTAATTAATCGTCATTAAATATTTATATATATCTATTTCTATGTTTACGTGTCTGCTTAATTTAATAATAAAATTGATGTCTCATTTCATTATCAACTAGTATTAAGTATATAGCAGTAGTCTGTAACATTAAATAATTAATTAGTCTCTTGTTTACCTGACCACTGGGCCTAGAAAGATATTGCTATTGTTATGGTAGACGCGTTGTCATGTGGGTTTTGTTGTGAATAAAATGACTGTTTGAATACGATATTACAGGCCCTGAACCCACCTGTTGTACTGCTCTTCGAACATGGTGGTGGAATTTTGCAACATGTTAACAAGGCATACGAGTTCTTACTGTTACATTACTCTAGATAAGCAAAAATGTGAAATTTGTAATAAAATAACTGACAACCCCAAAAGACTGCATCACCATACAGACAAGAAGTCAAGCAGAAAATTTCCTTGTGTTGTGATAGAAAGTAAAAGTAGCTACATAAAAATACTACTATAGATGAATCGGATCAAATTTTGATAAATGTGAAAATAATCAGCAAAATGATAACCGTGGAAGTTGATTGTAGAACTGGGATATCACTAATGAAAGCCAGGGATGGGGAAAGTTTAAGGATTTAAAATTCTGCCCAAAAGCAGAGAAAATACTTCAATGCCTGGGATGCAAACAAAAATCCCATGAGTACTGAGAGTCACAAAAATAAAGATAGAAACAAATAAGACTAAAAAAATATTACCACTGTACATAATGAGTGGGAAAAATAACCCGATAATATGAAAAATGGTTTGCGCCCTTAGGCATAACGGGTGTGTGTCATTAAGAAATTCAATATAGAATCACAAGTTAAAAATAACTATCCCAATCTATTCAAAAAGGAATCGGGAAAACTAAAAATCTGACCTATTGATATGGAGTTATGTGATAATGCAAACTGCTGGAAAAGGAATTCTGAAACCAGTCGAGAATGCAGAGTGGACTATTCCTATAGTAATAGTGGAAGGAGCAAATGGAAAAATAAGAATTTGTGGTGACTATCGTACCATTGTAAATAGATATCTAAACAAAAGTCAATACAGTATCGAATATAATTGAAATTCTAACCTCGATGGAACAAAATATGTAATTTTCCAAATTAGATATGAACAGCATATTTCACCAAATACCCGTTACCGAGGAAAATAAAAAATAAAGATTTTATGATGATTTTTCCAAATAGTACTTTTTTTTTCATTACCGTTTAATATTTGCTGAAAAATTTTTAGCGGAGAATAATGGTTATTCACTGATTCAAACATTTATCGTGATTACTCTTCGTGGGGCTGACGAACTAAGCTTTCTTAAAAGTAATAGTAATTATAATGTCTAAAAAAAAAGACGAATTAATAAGCCATCTTTGCTCATAAATATAGAGATTATCTTTACTGTACGATCTTTTTCCTGATGAATCAGAGTTTTTACGATTGAACATTCTTACAAGATTTTCAGTCACTCGTAAGCATTTTTTTAAAAAGATATTTTGTAAAAAAATAGATGGAAAAAATCATTTATATTCTTTTTATATGTTTTCTTGTCTAAATTCTAACAATAAAAAAGAAAGCCAAATATTAAAAGTAAAAATTGCAGTAAAATTTAGCCCAGTTAGATATATATGTATGACTACAGTTATATATGTAAACATGACCATTGCAAAGTAAACTTTAATATTCATCAGATACATAAAAGTATAGTTGTTAAAGCTATTAAGAAATTTACCAATTACCGTAACATTTAATAATGTCACTCAAAACCAGTAAAGAGATTTCAAATGATGATTCTGCAGCAGACACCTATTATGAACTGGGTTCAAATTATGGATCTGTGCTGATAGCCATAATGTCCATGTATACCATATAGTTTTTCATAGATGAAAATACAACTTTTGATATCTGGTTATTCAAGTTGTGCTTTTAGTAGTTTCATAATATTCACAAAGAAAATACTGTTTTGCCTGCCTAGAAAAAAGACATGAAAGTTTTATTGACTATAGAGTGCTGATTAGGACAAACCAAGTGTTTAGAGAGACTGCTTTATTGTTTGTCAATTGAAAGTAAAATGGGTAATGTGCTTCTACTAACTTTACATCTCTTAGCTTTTTATTCAGGAGTGTTATCTGATGCCAGTTCTTGCAACATCTTTCTCACTCGTAAAAAGCGCATGCACAATAGCTTGAAAAGGCTGATCTTTAATGTATTACATTGTTTCTTTAACTTTGTGATCAGATGAGGAATCATGAATAGTTCTAATAGATACGGTATATTTTTATTTTTAAGTTTATTCATTCGCTGTATAGTTGCAATAACATTTAATTACTTATAAACAATCATTTTATAGTAATCACTTGATTTTATACTTTAGATGGATTCTACGTAACAGTAAAATCTTTTTCATTAGATGAAAAGTAAAATCTACTATAAAAAATAGCATTATTATCATTAATATTCTATATTGTATTAAATCTAAACTTATTTTTTTCTGTTTATCTTCACATGTATCTAAAGACTATTTTAGACTTGGTTCTTTTCTATTACTTTCTCTTCATTGATTATGCAGATACCTAACAAGGAAGAAATAGCTATGGAATTACTAGAAAAATGAAAAATATCAATATCTTTATTTTTTGATATTTTGGAATGATGCACTATCTTAGGTAAGTCATGTGATATACCATTTTATTGGAAGTTTTGTAAAGAATTTAATAAACCAATTATTAAAAATATAATTTTAAAATTTATCTGTTAAATTTTGGCATTTATGAAGAAATATAAAAATAATAATTTTTAAAAGTATAAGTCTTATTTTTTTACTATTTTGAATATATAATGTCTATATTTTTTCAGTTTTATTACATCCCTTGTTATATTATTTTTCTGTTTAATATATATCATTTGACTTTTGCAAAATGCACGTAAACAGTGTATATAATCAGTTTCCAAAAATCCAACATGGCTTCTGAAAAGCGAAGAGGTAGGGCAAGGTTCATATTGCCCAACTCATATAATCTGTTAAAGAAAAATGAAATATGGAACTGGGGATGTGATCAAGAAAAAGTGTTTGAACAAGCCAAAACCTTACTAACATCAGGACTCCATCCATTATAATAATCAAGAAGTCACAGTAACAATGGATGTATCAGAATATGGACTTGGAGCTGTAATATATCATCTCAAAACTTAGTGATTGCCCTATACCATATGTTTCCCGAACACTAACATTAGCTGAAACTAGTCAGCTAGATAAAGAAGCACGGGCTATAATATTCGAGATCAAATTCCATTAATACCTCTATGGACTAAAGTTTAAGGCTATTCCCAGTCACAAACCCCTACTCAGAATAATCAAACAATCAAGCCCTCAAATGATTCTTGGCTAGAACTTATCAAGATATGACTAAGATTTTTTTCATATGAGAAGGGTAAAAATATATTGCATGTGGACGCATTATCTAGAAGCCCAGATAAACCTGGATTACCTAGAAGAGAAACCTATGAAAATTATATTGATCAGCTAATGTCAAACTATCAATAGTCTAACAATAGCAGAATGGACTAATGCAGATTCTGGCTATAAAAGTTTTAAAAATTGGTATAGCCTACTAGATGTCTTCCTACTTAAATAATTGGCTGTGGAATGTTATATGAGAGGCTGTCCATAAATAAAGGCTATATATTGATGGACAAGACAGTATTTGTACCCAACTATGGTCGTAGAAGGATACTTAGATTATTACATCAGGATCATTCAGGAATAAAGGTAAAAGCCTGGCATGCAACTATGTAGACCTTGAGTTGTATATTAAAAAATGTGAAATGTCAAATCACAGCTGATCAACCACCCAAGAAATATATTTTTTGGTCTACCTCGGAGAAAACTTGGGAAAGAATCCACATTGACAATGCCGATCCCTGGAAAGAACATTATTACTTAGTAGTGGTGGAATCGTATAGTTGCAATAAAAAATATTAGTTCGTCTGCAACTATTGAGAAACTTAGAGATATTTACTACACATAGAACATGAGAGATCTTCATGTCAGATAATAGTATTGCTTTCTATTTTGAGAAATTCAAAGATTTTATTAACGAATGGGGAATAAAACATAAAATCAGCAACATATCAACTCAAGTCAAATGGAATCACCAAGAACGTGATCCAAAATTTGAAAAAAAGCTTAAGCAAGAGTAAAATCAAAAATCATTGAAACCACATTTGAAATAGAGTTTCATCAACATTGTACACCATCTAGTGGCACTGGGAAACCTCCAACTGATCTGTTGTCTCTAAGAAAAATAAATAAATTGTCAATCTTGTTACCTACCTGACAAAGAATTGACGAAGCACTAATTGTGGGTAAAAAAGTTTGAAAGATCACTGAATAAGTTAAAGAAGAATTGGGAGAAAGCAACCATCATAAGAAATATTGCAAATCAACTGTCAGAAATTGAAACTGAAGAGGGCGTAAAACTTCACAGGCATAAAAACCAACTGAGAAGATGATATCTACGAATCATAAATAATGAAAATAGTGAAGAAGCAACTGACAATGACATTGAAGCAGAAACTACAGCATCAACTAATCCAGAGATCTACATACCTGAAGATAAAGAATTGTCAATGATTAGAGACTCGAAAATGAGATAGCTAAACTGAAATCATTACTGAGGCCCAACAAAGACTGCCAGCAACCAACAAGAACCAGAAACCTTGCCTGTTCATCTCAAAGACTGTTAGGTGAAGAACCATACTTCTGTAGGAGGAGAGGAGTGCAATATTCAAGGTCAAGCAAAAAATATATATGTGTGTGCAACAATAATGTATAAAAAATACGTTTAATAATTGTGTAAAATAAAAATAACAACTTTGTACAATCGTTATGAATAATAATCATCTAGTTTGTAATAATTATATATAATGATTATATACAAACTCATGGTATGTGTAACTAATCATTTAAACAAATATACAACAATAAAGCAGATATAAAACAGCAATGTTGTTAATCATAAGTTGTATATTTGGTCTTATAAGGTCAGAGAACTGTAAAAAATGCCATATATGGTGAGATATGTAGGTGTGTAAAAAATGCCATATATGGTAAGGTTTGTAATAGACTGCAGAAGTCTTAAGGGGTATAAAAACTCCCAGTACCCAATACATGAATTCTGGTATTAATGTAATTCAAAGACTCCGGCTTCTATAAGTCAAAAAGCAGGATTAGAATGTGCAAGTCCACACGACTTTTTATTATTTTTATGTGCTTTAAATAAGTTATGCAAACTTGTAAATATTCTCGTTTGTTATTTAAATTAAATTATTAGCATACTATCGCAATTTTGCCTTTGTCAATTATTAGTTCTCTGGAACAGCAATGGGTATTTAAGCTAAGAATTATTTACATTATAAGCAATTGTAAATTAATTTCATCTATTTTTATATATGTTTTATCATGCTTTGTTGTAGTTTGTGATTTATTTTATTAGTGGGCTTATTACAAGCTCAAACTTGCCAAATATATAGATCTCATCATTTTTTAATGAACTATTTTAAAGGAAAATGATGTATGTAAGAATTGAATAGTTAATATAAATTTACAGACTATCTATAACTAGAAATATTTTATATCATGATAGAATGATTATGATGTAATTAAATTGCAAGTTGTAATATTTTTTACTTTTCCCTGAAAACATTATGAATTGATATTTATTATTTTAATCCATCTGTAACAAATAACAATAGTGGTATATAATATTTTATTTTTTACCATTATAATAAAAGTTTTGTAAACTGTTATGATTGGTAATAATGAGGGAAGATGCAGATAGAATGGAAAAATTATTTGTGAAGAAATTGGGAGATATTCTAATATTCTTTAGGGCATATATTTGATTGTGATTTTGGAAAATCACATATTTTCTGGTAAAAGACTATACATATTTATAAACATTGATAGTATAATAAATACCTGAAAACAATGGTGACCTCAAAAATTTTATATGGTTTGAACAAAGAGCTATTTAAAAATGAGTGT
Source organism: Epiperipatus broadwayi (assembly GCA_028023455.1). Taxonomy (NCBI): domain Eukaryota; kingdom Metazoa; phylum Onychophora; class Udeonychophora; order Euonychophora; family Peripatidae; genus Epiperipatus; species Epiperipatus broadwayi. The sequence continues at coordinate 2,778,005 of JAQFVV010012549.1, forward strand.
TTATTGGCTAGTTCCAGACTATTTTACATCTTAATAGATAATATTGCAATTCAAATAATTCTTACATTTTTTTCAGCAAAAACTTTTTATTTTTATTATTACAGTTTCGACTCTACTTTGCAGTCTTCATCAGATCTTATGAAGACTGGAAGGTACTGTCGAAACTGGAAAATAGAAATAGTAGAAGATCTGATGAAGACTGCAAGGTATAGTCAAAACTGTAATAATAATAATAGAAAAAAGTTTTTGTTGAAAAAAGTGTAAGAAGAATTATTTGAGTTGTAATATTATATATGAAAATAGCAGAAATAAAGGAAAGGAGGAAGGAAAGTGTTTAGAAGGATTATATATAGATCTTAATACATACAAAAATATTAATAGAACCCAGCGTAATAGTTTTTTTCTTAAAGATGGAAAAAATGATATTCTCTAGTAGGCATTCTGAGACATTTTAAGATAACTGGGGGAGTTATCAGTTTTGGACCACCAGTGAAGATACTAAGCAATTGATGCCTAATTTTGAAAGATATTTTTCAAATTTTAGACAAATAACAGTCAGAAATATCTTGATTTTTTTTTTTTTTTCAATAAATTTGATGCATAGTTTTTGAATTAAGTTATTATTTTGAATTTTGCAGGTTTCTGTAAAACACCCATCAAAAGAAAATAGTGATTATTTCCTTCTGCTAACATCATAAAAAGTAGTTGCTATTATGTCTTTGTTAAAATTATCTAAAGTTTTTTTTAAATTGCCCTGTAGTAATAATTTTGAGAACATACACAAAATGATTATTTTGACTTCATTGTTTGCAAAAAAAAAAAAAAAAACTACACGTAACCCTCATATTCAAAATACATTCAACTGTTAATAATAGCACACAAGTTAGTATATGCACAACATTTTGAGTGGTATTATTCTTCCCTCTTCCTCAGGTGGTGCTGGCTTGACCAATGATAGTATTACTACTGGTTAGCCAGCAACAATTGAAGAAGACAGGAGAATAATACCTCTCGAAACATATATATATTATTAACAATTGAATGTATTTGGAATATTTAAATAAAGTCAAATTTTTCTAAAAACATTCAATACTCATATAAGATGATGGAAATAGTCCAATATATAAATATGACTAAAACACCATTATCAAAAACTTTGAGGAAAATAATAATCCCCATTGTCTATTTCTTTTTAGGTTCCTTTATAGATAAGAAAAACTTGTTCGTTGCTTTAAAATTCTCAATACTTTTATTTCAGTCTCCGATATAGTATTGTTTTAATTGAAACACAGACAAAATTATTATTTTCATTTCAGTTTGGTCATGAAAGAAATTCATTGTTTCCTTTACTTCACCCCCCCCCACCCACATATTTTAATTCCACAAAAAAATCATATCAATTTTCGATATGTGGATACAAAAAGTATAGTAGATATTTAATCTGAAAGAAGTGCTAAACCTTCAAAATTGTACAAACTACCAAAATCTAGTAGACACTTTCTTGATCAAAATAATAATTGTGAATGCTTCAGTTGAAACAGTTCTATATTGGTGAGGTGACTAAAAACTATTGACAATTTTAAAATGGCAAATAGGTTTTTCTTGTTTACAAAAGAATTTAAAGAAAAATAGATAATGGGGACTAGGTGTAATTTTTTGCAAACAAATGAAATCAAAATAATAATTCTGTGTATATTGTCAAAATAATACTTAAGGTGCTTTAAATTTTTTTAGATAATTTTAATGAGTAAATAATAGCAGCTACTTTTTAAAATGTTAGTGTAAGAAAAAAAACAGTTACTAGATATTTCTATAAAACAAAACTACACCAGATTTCTTTTTGACTGTTGTTTAACCAAAATCTACAAAACAATGTCTTTCAAAAGGAGGCATCAAATATATCACTTAGTATTTTTAGTAGTATTCAGAGACTGTTTGGTGGCCACTCCAACCATATAAAAGCATTCCAGAGCACAAACTACCAAAATCTAGTAGACACTTTCTTGATCAAAATAATAATTGTGAATGCTTCAGTTGAAACAGTTCTATATTGGTGAGGTGACTAAAAACTATTGACAATTTTAAAAATGATTCATTATTCATGTATATATTTTTTTGTTTGTTTTCATCTACCTTTTTTTTTTGAACCCAAAATCATTTTGTCACATTAATCATTGACAAGTCATAAGTTTCAAAATAATATTTTTTTTATTGAATTTTGTAATTTGTTTGAAACAACATTCAAATACAAGCACATTGTAATTAGTTTGCTCATTATTGAATAATCTAGCATTTTTTAAATTAAAATCTACTTAAAAATAATAAAATACATACAGTGTTTTTTAAATAATCTCAAAAGTTACTAAACCTTTTTATAATTTCATTATTGATAAATTTATTTCAATTTCTTTTACAGTTAGGCAATTGAAGTTTACATTTATGATTCAAAAATCTACCACAATTGGTTAGAATCAAAACAGCAAACGACCTTATCCTCCTCACCAATAATGATTCTGATGTGTCTGAATTAGCATTTGGCTTTTTAAAATTAAATATCTGTTAATATTATTTGAACAAATAAGAGGAGATACATAGTTATTTTGAACAAAGCAAATATTCATATGTTCGATATTATTATAGTAGGTGATTAAGTTAGGTTTCATAATCTACTAATAGATGTCACTTTAGTATTCAAAATGATAAGGATCATAGAAAGTTAATAATTATAGACCGATAGTGGTAACATCAGTTTTATATAAAGTTTTCTCATATATGGTGGCCAGAAAAGTTGTAAAATGGATGGAAGGGAATAATGTAGTGGGGGAAATGCAAGGAGGTTTTAGATTAGATAGGCATATAGGAGATCGTTTATTTGTAGTTACACAACGTATAGATATGAGTAGAAATTCAGGTAAACAATTATATATGAGTTTTATAGATATAGAGAAGACATGATAGAGTAAATAGAAATAGATTATGGATAAGTTTAGTAAATTTGGCAATGGATGGAGCTTTAGTAGATATTATTAAGAAATTATATGAAAATAATTATTATATATATCAATTAGGGAATATAGAATCAGTTAAAGTTAAAAATGGGATGGGACTAAGGCAAGGATGCCCTATGTCACCTATTTTGTTTGTGTTATATTTGAGTGAAATGGAAAGAGCAATAGAAAGATTAGGAAGAGGGATAGAGATACCGTTAATAGGTTGTAAGGGAGTATATATTTTGTCAGGTCTTTTTTTTTGCGGATGATATATTTTTGTATGCAGAAAGAAGAGAAGATATGGAAGTTATGTTGAGGACATGTGCAAGTGTGGGTAAAGAGATGGGGATTAAATTTAGTGAAGAAAAATCAAATATAATGATGGTCAATACTTGGGAAAGAGCTGTAGAATTTTTATTGGGAGATATTAAGTCTGGTAAATAGATATAGTTATTTGGGAATTATTTTAAATAATCAGAAAAATTATTTGGATGAATGGGAGAAAAAATTGATAAATGAAGCAAAGAAAAGAAAGGGATTGATAAAGAAATTAACAGTGTTTTCATATAATAAATATGATGTAGCTAGAATTATATGGAAAGGAGTTGCAGTAGCAGGATTAACATATGGTAATGATGCATTATATGTTAGTAATGGGGTATTAAATTACTTAGAAAAAGTTCAAAGGGAAGTAGGAAGACATGCCTTGGATGCAGATGTATGGACAGCAAGGGAGGCAATTCAAGGAGAAATGGGATGGTCAAGTTTTCATATGAGAGATGCAAAAAGTAAAATGAAAATGTTTGGTAGATTGCAGTTTATGGATAATAAAAGAATAGCCAAAATAGTATTTAATTGGGTTATGAGTAAAGGGCAGGCGACAAGGTGGGTGAGAAAGGAAATACGGTATGCAAAAGATTTGGATAAAGAATTTATATCAGTATATTTATACAAAAGATAGGATGATTGTGTTAGGAGCATTGTTGAGTGTTATAGTGGTAAGGAATGGGATAAAAGAATAGATTTATTAATAAAGAATAGATAGTTAGAGAGATGGAGAACTTGTATGAAGAGTAAAAGGAGTTTAAATATATATAGAAATAAACAGAATATTAGGTATGAGTTAATATATGATAATAGTAAGGAAAGTAGTTTATTGTTTAAGGCTCGAACAGGATCTTTTAGCAACAAGAGAATATACACGTAAATGGAAAAATATGGGTGATTTAGTTTGTAAATTATGTAAGGAAGGAATAGAAAATATTAGGCATTTGTTAATTGTATGTAAATGCTTGAAAATAGAAAGGGCACATATAATGAAGTTATGGAAAAATAAATATGAAAAAAGTGATTATACAGAAGATTACTGGTTTTTATGCTGGGTTTGGAAAAAGATAAGGGGGATTTAGATATAAAAGCTATAGAGTTGACAAACATTATGTTGTGGAAATGGGATGGAGCAGAATATGGGAAAACTTAGACTGGGGAATGTAAAATTAAGTAGCTAACAAGTTTATCTTGGTATAATTGCTGAGAGATTCTTGACTTCGTTTAAGAAGCTACAGTACATTATATCACATCACATCATCACAAATAAATTAATGTAGTTGTCTAACAAAGTGTGCTAAATCTAATTTATTATAGTATATTCATTGAACAGATTCAGTTATCTTTTTTTTTAATAATTTCTAAATGAAGAACTGCCTTTTTTTTTTGAGGAACTATAAACTTGAAGGAAGTTTGATTTCAGTTTTACGATGTTCATGCAAAGGTTGTCAGTCAACTCAATCATTAATGGCAATAGTTTTGCCCTATTCCATTGATTTGATTGGAAAAATTAATCGGAGACTGGATTTGTATGATATTTTAGAACTAATGCATTTTTTGTCATGGATATAATTGCAAGAATAGTTACAAACCATAATAGCAAATTTCCTAATACTGCTATAGAGTAATTTATCATAGACTAAGAAATTTGTTCAGCCATAACTTTGATTTAAACTAGAGGTTAAATGGTGGAAATGAAACAATTTCTTATTTAAATAGATAAAACCATGTTGTGACCACTTGAAAAGAGTAAAGAATTATGACAGGTGACATGTTCCTTTTGTCATAAGACCACAAACCATAAAAATACTAACAACAGAAACCATGGAAATAGAATAGATGGTATGTGGGTTCTTGGTTTGAAGGATCTGATTATTGTTACTTCTATGTATACTATAATAGGACACAGCATCTTCCCATTAGTAAAAGAGAATGTGTATCTGGCTTAGTGATATACTTTGAAGGATGAGCTGTTTTATGAAAGAAATTCCATCACACAACTGCCAATCGTCAACATTACGAACCTATACATCAATCCATCAAACATTTTTATCTTAGGGCAAATTGTGAAATTTTAACAAAAATGAATATATGTGTAGAACTTTTCTTGTTACACCTGAATTATCCTATTTTATTATATGAATTTTTTTCAACAGTACAGGATTTTTCATACCAGAACTCCAATACGTAATATATAGGGGGGTTGAACTCAGACTTTCACATGACCCTCAACTATCCACGCTATCTCATACTGCTGATATACTTGATCATGCACATGTTGAAAAGATAAATAATCAACTATATCCATATTTTGTGCTAAACCAGCACTCGTCAGTTGGTCCAGATTATCATCTCCACACATATATACAATCAATGCTCAGCTTATATTAAAATAGCAAATCTTCATATTTTCATGGACAGGCATCAGTACACTCCATCCCTTTTCAGCCATCCATTTCATTGAAAATCTGATGATGGAATGCTCAAAGCCGACATTGGTGCCAGTCTTCTCATCCTACCCATGTTATTTTATTGAAAAATTTTATGACAAAATATGAATCAAAATCTATTTACTCATTCTTAACTGATATCAGAAATACTTTTCATTTATGAAATTATAATTAATTATAAATTATATTTCAAAAACCCATTTATTATGTTTTTTTTTTTTTTTATTGTTTTCAAAATTTTTTTGGAAGACATACAGATAAATATTAAATTCTTTAGGGATTTTTTTGTTTTTATTTTATCCACATAAAAGTCTTCAGTTATTTTTTTATGGCTTTTTGCATTGATTTGCTTGCTAAAAATCCACTTAAATTCAAGATTAATATGCGCATTTAATTTTTATGTATTAATTTCTTCATTGTTTTGACCATTAAAGTTTCATATAGTGGTAGATTGTGGAATTTAATGTAGATAACATATAACAATACAAGAGTATTTATATACCAAATAGATTTAAAGAAAATGTATTTGTAAAATCAAATAAGATTGTTAATTTTGCTAATAAATAGATTATTACAAAAAAAAATACTGAACTGCAATTATTATAATTATTTAATTTATCCAAATCATTTTGAATTCTTTTTAGCAAAAAGCTTTTATTATATATACATACACCTACATTTCAACTGTCCTGTAGACTTCTTCAGAGTCAAAGTAAATTGGCTCTGAAGAAGTCTGTAGGACAGTCGAAACATAGGCATATGTACAATAAAAAGTTTTTGCTAAAAAGTGTTCAAAGTGATTTAGATAAATTGGATTTATATAAGATATTACAGCAAAAATAAAGGAAAAGATTATTTTGGTAATATTATAATTATTATTAACCATAATTTTTTTAAACCCATGCATTTGCGTTTTGGAAATAATAAATGTGAATGTTTTGGATTGTAACATCTGAATTGCAATTAAAGATAATATTTAAGTTATATTCTATAACTTTTAAAGGTTCCAAATATTGTCATTTTTTTGTATCTATTGTTTACTTATTTTTTCCATTTTGAAAAATAATGAATCAAAATTTCACAGTGGTTTATTTTTATTTGTCAATAAAATAACTATCAATGGGTGTTCATTTACTTAGTTAGAGACTGTTCATTTTTTATATGACCTTAAATTATAAAGATGTTTTATTATAATATGTGAATAAGCAAGTGCTTTGGATTGTAATAAAATTTGATTATATTCAATTGAATATATCTATATAATGAATAAGGGAAATTCATATTTATTGCTTTTTAAGTATATTTTGAATGTTAGCAACTATCATAGAGACCAAATTACTAGTTTCAGTAATTACGCTAGATCAAAACCTTAACATAATAATAGTAACTTCATTTCTAATTGACATATATTAATACGTTATTTTCAAAATATGAAAATTGTTACTTTACAAAATTGTGATTTGTATTGTTTAAACAAAATATTAAACCTTTAAACATCACATGATCACTATCTCCCATGCTTGCTCATAACTGTTGTTAAAATAGGCAAAGCTCTGTCTTGCTTTGAGTGGCACTACTGTATGGCGAGAGTTTTGCGTATTTTAACAAAATATCTAATAAATACTTTATATAATGAACTTAAACTAATTCATATATTAATAAAAAATATAATAATTTTATAAACAAAGAATATTTACAATAAACAATAGTATACTTATCAATCTAGTGTCATATTTTAAAACATGTTTAATGCATAATAATTGTGTAATAAATTACACTACAGAAATATTCCTTATTGGATAATCTCTAGTCTAGTGAATGATCAATAAAAACTATTAAGATGTTTAGTGCATCTATAAAATTATTGTATAAAACATTGAGTGTAAAGTTATTAAAATGGATTGTATAGTAGTCTTTTCTTGCAATAAAGTGTTTAATGTTATATAATTTATTTAAACACAGTTTAAATTGTGATTTTGTGAAGTAACAAGTTTTTTATCTTTTGAAAAGCATAAACTATTACTGTGTTAGTATAGAGAACTGATGGTTTAAGTTCTAGTATAGTTGACATAACTGGCAATTTATCCTTTGCCAAATATGTTTTATGAGGTCTTGGTCTATTTATTTTATGTTGCAGTAGCATAGGTAATATTCAGTGTATTACTTCAAGTATAGCATTATTTAAGGTGGTAAATGTATTTTTATTATTTTTATTTTCTAGAAAAATTATATACATAATAATAACAATTATTTTTCCTCATGTTTTTAAAAATTCACTTGTTTAATAAATACTATATAAGTTTAATTGAGAGTTACATTATTTAAAAGTTTAATAAATTAATTGATAAGGTGAGAAATGAAGTTGAGATTATAAATAAGATACCTTTGCTAGTGGTAATGGTATTGCAGACAAAGAAAAATAATATCTATTGTAAAACAGGCAAAACTCTCCATACAGTAATGCCACTCAGTGCCAACCAGAGTAATCAATGGATGCCAGAAGGCTTGTGCATAAAATCCCCATCTAGTGCCTACTCATTCAATATCCCCAGACTAGTTTTTGGCTTATGGCCTTCGTCAATGAGAAGCCTTGGATCTGAGAGCACTCCATCTAGATCTCAGGATCAAATGCAACCCTCCAGCGACCACCTTTTATCTCTACTTAACTACAAAACTATGGTAATTAAATTGAAAGCACAATAATATTTTCAATCTAAGCTCAATAGCTTATATAGTCATATGGGTCTGAACCCAGTTCAGTACCTATACATTTTGGTGTCTTTGGCTCTTTAACAACCCTATCCATTACTATCTTATTATGCAGGATTGGTGTTAAACCACTAAACATCACATGATCACTATTTCTTATGCTAGCACATAACTTATTAAAACAGGTAAAACTCTCCATACTGTAGTGCCACTCAATGCCATATGACTATGTAAGCTATTGAGCTTAGATTGAAAATATTGAGTTTCTTAACTTAATTATCATAGTTTTGTAGTTAAGTAGAGATAAAAGGTGGCTGCTGGAGGGTTGCATTTGATCCTGAGATCTAGGTGCAGTACTCTCAGATTCAAAGCTCCTCACTGACGGTCACAAGCCAGAAACTAGTCTGGGGATATTGGATGAGTAGGCACTAGATGGAAATTTTATGCACAAGCCTTCTGGCATTCATTGCTTGCTCTGGTTGGCACTGAGTGGCACTACTGTATGGAGAGTTTTGCCTGTTTTAATAACAGTTATGTGCTAGCATAAGAAATAGTGATCATGTGATGGTTAGTGGTTTAATATCTATTTTTTTGGATAAAAATAATAATCAAAATAGTTATTAACAGTTTTTTTAGTGTATTTTCTATTTTAAGTTAAATACTGGTTTATTGGAATTTGTGAAAGAGGGAAAGAAAAAAAGTAGCATAAAGAGATTATTTTTGACTTGGAGGGAATGTCATAAATTGTTGATTGATTTTGTAATCTATATAAAATATTTGATTAAAGCTGAATCATTTCTTGAAATGATGACATTCCTTCAAATTCAAATAATATAAAGTTGAAGAAAAAAAAAATGATATTAAAAGTTTTGTGTTTTCAAAGTATATAAATAAATCAATATTTATAACCATTACATGTCAAATATAAAATTTAGTAATCAAAATTTAGAAATTAAACATTTTATTTCCTTTTTTTATTTAAAAAAAAAAATGGAAATATAAATAATAGAAAGGAAAGAATATAGTTTTTTTGTTGTTTTATAACAAAAAAAATTTTTTTAAAAAAATAATTGGCAAAAGAAAAAATATGTTAACATGTTTTATGAAAAACAAGATACGCTTGTTGTGGATTATTCAGATAATCATATGATTAGATGGAAGAAAATGTTTTCTTAGTCAAAGGATCACTGAAAATTTGTAAAAGAATTCATGTTGGATCATTATATAAGATGAGAATGAGTTTTACTGCATATTGCATTGTGTTAAATTTACCTGGGCCTGAACATTGCTGATCTCTTCTATAACCAACTTCACCATATAATATAGAGGGAAGGAGCATGTCCCTGGGAAAAACTTTGAACCAGATCCTAAAAATTTATTCAATTTAGAAATGGAATTGTTTCAAAATGGCTTGAATTTGAAAAAAAACCTTCAGAGAACTGTGGAACAGAAACCTGGATTTCAAAAGACTGATAATTTACTACCTATGAAAGTTTTAAAGAAGCCATCAACTAGATAGTTAAAGTTTTATTTTTCTATCAAATTTTTGGAATAGTTTCTGTATGAATAATTTTTCCAACCATGTTTTAGTTTTTAAATCCTATTTGTTTTGCAGAAATTCTGATAATATGGTATCTGTTTCTGAGGCCTATCCCAGTGTAAGACAATTGTGCAAGTTCACATTAACCATTATCTATTGGTTTTATTAGATTGATATTAAAGGAATATAATGAAAGAAAAGCTTGGAGTTTTGGTCTAATGGTGCTTTTCTTGTTTTGCCAATTGTAGATATGTTTGTCTGATATATGAGCGCAATCTTAGCTGGTGAAAATAATAATTCTTTTAGAGGTGGTTTTATAATCATGAACCTTAAGTAAAAGTAATCATGTATTTTGATTAGATCTTATAAAGTTTTGTTTTCCATAGTGTATCCCAAGTTTTTTTTTTTCTAGTTTCATCCAGTGATTTAATAAGTTGATCTACAATTTCTCAATATAATAGTAGATAAGTACAGATTATAAAGAGCATTGCTAATTTTGTTACAGCATGAGATGAATTACTTTTCATTTCCTCTAGGAAAGGATCTTACAGTTGCAGTTGTTATGAATGTGTATAACCTATCACATGAAGAGAATTGAAGAGATTCTAAAATTTCATTCATTATATCCAATCTATTGATTCCAGTCAGCTTTCCTTAAATTTCTTCTTAAAACACAATAACATTCAATTATAGAATGTGTTTTGTGGACTATAAGGAAAGTGATCCAATATCAGTAAATTAGCAGGTAATGAGAATAATCTGATTCCATTTGCCTTAGCCAAATGTTCCCCATTGCTTCACATTATAAAGTAAGTAGCATTGTTTAAATCCATTCATTCTAAAAATTGATAACCTGCTTAATCTCCATTTACATATCTTAAAGACTACTTTGAGAATTGAAACCTATTACATATTATAATGGGTTGGTGTATTCTTCTCGTGAGGTGTATCTAACTGTGGTCATTCACTTGGTCTTCCCGGTAGGCACTAAATATAAGGCAAGTCAATTATTTGATGATTTATCTGTTTTAGGAAGTGGTTCCATGATAATAAATGATTGAGTGGGATGAAATTTATACTTGCACAACTTCTCTTACTTCACCTCTCCTTGATCCTCGTTATACCACAGAGTTCAAACTCAGGGAGAATGTACATGTGTTTTAGTGCATTGTAGATCTTTTACTATCATGCTCATCATAATGTTAATTTGAAATGATAATCATATCTGAAATTATGTTTGCATGATGAATAGCTCCATTCCCAGATGTTTTATCACTTCCTAGCCATGCATGGTTTGTTCTTTTCTAGCTTATAACTTGGGTTTAAAATATAAGCTTTATAAAATAAAATATAAGCTTTATAAAATTAAGGTGGGTCCTTTAATTAATGACCTCAATTAGCAATCATAGTGGTTTCAGAAATTTATCAAGTATCTTTTCTTGGCAACATAATTTATTTGCTTTCCTTTTTTTTAAAAAAGAACGAAAGTGTTCTATCTTGTCTTAGATTTAATTTTGATGTGTAAGTTTCAAGTTCATCCTTTGCTTTCATTGTTAATGTTACTTAGTCTTTTTAATAATTTTATGCTGGATTAATAATAATAATAAAATTTAATATCAATGATTTCTTTCTTTTGTTTTTTTGAGATTTTTGCTTGCTTGCGTTTAAGGATTTGGTATATATATATATATAAATTAGCATTGTCAATAATATAATTTTAACTGATAATTTTATACAAACCTATTAACATATATGGATGTGTGAGTGGTGATTTTTGGGTGGTTGGTTTAATGTATCTTCACAATATATAGAAGATATAGGAAAATCTAAAAGAGATGATTAGGACCAGATTGTATTGGGAGATTTCTAAATATTGCATAAATAAAAATTACCTATTGCTTTACAAAATTATTTGAAATGGGTCAGCAAACTACAGCTCGTGAGTCAAATGCAGCTTTTTGATTCCAATATTATGGTTCTTTTTATCATGACAAACATATTTTCTCTTGTAATTTGTCAATAAATATTTTGATGATTCTAGGAGAGGAAAAATGTGTTTTATAATATTGTTTCTTGTGTTCAGCCTTATTATAGAATAATAATTATTGTATATTAGAAATTTGTGAATGAATCACTGTCAAAGTAATTTTTTGTTTTTATTTACTTTGATAATTTTTATTTTCCTTAGGATATACAGATTTTATTATGTTCTATTACTAAAATAAATGTTCATATATATTCACAACCGTTCAGAAATTTGTATTTTTCCTGAATGTATTTTTACCTCTTTCCTTGAGGCTCTTTAATGGGGAAAGGGAGGCAGATTTAAACAAAATGGCAAAAAGTTTGTCAACACCTGGTTTGAAACTAAGTAGCTATATCATGTTTTACTTAAAATAAAACATTTTAAAGATGTTTAAATAAACAAAATCACAAAACAATCTTCAAATAAACAAAAATACAATTTACATAGAATAAATAACCTTCAAATAGACCACCAGATAATGTAATCTCAGCATTTTTCTTAGTGGAATAATGAAGAAAATCTTATCAGACTGGTCACTTTCCAGATGATAAGAATTTTTTAATAGCTTTTCATTTTTTTTTTTATACTAGCTCATATTAGGTTGTTAATTGGGTGTGTTAAATGCCAATTATCGGAAGAAAAGTCAAGTTTATTTTAAATTTGAAAAAATTAACTTGATCTGAATTTAAATCTAAATCAGTCATGACAAACTTTTGGGCTATATATATTGTACCTACCAAAATTGAGTTTAATTTCAGTATATGATGTAGAGTTAAGCATTTTTTTTTCTAAATAGTTTTAAGAGTTAGGCATTAATTTAGAGTAGCGGTTCTCAACCTGTGGGTTGTGACCCCTTTGAGGGTCGAACAACTCTTTCACAGGGATCGCCTAACCATTGGAAAATACATATTTTTGATTCATAACAGTAGCAAAATTACAGGTTGGGGATTATCACAACAAAAGGAACTGTATTAAAGGGTTGGCGCATTAGGAAGATTGAGAGCCACTGATTTAGAGTGTTAAATGGCTGCTATGGCAATAAATGCTAGAGGAAGAAACATATTATAACAAAAATGAATAAATTAATCTTTTTCTTTTAAAAGATATATAAAAAATAAAACGGTTAAAATGTATAACTATTAAAATTCATTAATATTTTTTTTTATTGCAGTCATAACTAATATTTCATTGACCCTACAAATGTTTGATATTTTAAACATGAATATTTTTATGTATACATTATGTGTATAATTGAAGCTTGGAGTAATATATAAATTATATATTTCTAACACAATATTATGAAAATCTATTTTAAATTAAGTTAAAGAATGTCTTTTGTATTTTCAAAGTATAAATATATATATTTATTTATATAATTACTTGTGAAATATTATTTTATTATTTTCATTGTTATAAAAGAAATTTTAGTTTTGGAATGCAGGACAAATCTCATTTTAATATTTGAGTGAAGGAAATTTGAGCATAACCTGGTGGCAATTAAGAATATTACGTCATTTATAACAAGGTTACAAATAGGATTGAACACTTTAAAATCTCTCTCCTATTCTGACTTTCATTGAAACAAAAATGAATATGTATATTTTTATTTTATAAGTGTTTAATTTGGTGATTGCAAAATAATGGAGTAGAAAAGAATATATTTGTTTAAGAGACCGAATTGGGTTTCCAGTAGTAATTGTTAAAATAAGGAGAGAAAAACTTCTACTCAAGCGTTGGTGGTCGAGTGGTCAGCACCTGCCGATGCTTTGATACAAAGGAAAAAAAAAGAAAAACTTCTAACATTCAAATTCATTTTAATTAATGTTCTCTGCTGAAAAGCTTGCTACGGATAAATACATGTTTTAATTTTTGATTGTCAAAATTAGTAATATGCTGATAATGATGGATTAATTTAATATTGGATTTGAATTAAATTACGATATCAAAAATTTTACTACATAAAGAGTAATAAATCACAATTGGAGTTTACTGGAAATTTGATAACACATTTTATTTTGGATAATTATCTACAATATATTTTACATTGCCTAGATTAATGAATCTTATCGGATTATTTCAAGAGCTTGAACTATTGTGTTTTTCAGGAGTATGTTCATAGACAGACTTTATTCAGGTAGTATATAAATATGTATTTATTCATTCATATTGTATGTTGTTATATTGTGTTGGTAAATTGTCCATTCATATATATAATAGACGAAAGTTAAATCTTAATGTAAATTTTAATTATATTCTAAATTTTAATATTTTGATTTAAAATACAATATGTTTGTTTGTTAACTGTTTATTATTTTCAATACGCATCTTGTGAATATTAAAAGATGGTAGATACAATTTACAACTACCTAAAAAAATTTAGTTGATTAAATTATAATACTTATCTATTGACATTATATTTTGTAAATAAGGTAATTGAACAAACATACTTGTTATTTTAATTTATTTTAATAAATTATCATATTGTATGAATATTGTTAATTATTAATCTGTTTCTTGTATATTTTCCATGTATTGGTTCAACAACACAAATTCTTTTCTATTATATAATAAACATAAAGTAAACAAATCTTCTCTTTATAAATATTTATCTCCATAATGACATTTCAGATGAAAGATATACTTCCCAGATATTTATTTGGAATGTACATCATAATATTTTTTATTTATCATTTTTCAATTATTTATTATTAATAGATTGATTCAGTGATTATTTTAATAAATTATGCACACCTGTTTGCTAATGTAATTTTATATACACCTTACATTAAATAGTTATAAAATAATCAAGAATCTATCTATTGGACTGGTATGTATAACATTATATATTACTTTTTTATATATATTCAATATATTTGATTATTATTTAACCTAACTGTAATTAATATAATAAATTGGTATTCGGTAATTTCAATAGGTACATATTTTATATTATGATAGGTATAGATGGTATTCATAATTAAATTTGATTAAACATGTTAAAATATGTTAATTTAAGTTTCTTATACTAATTGACTTTGGATTCTAATAATATATTTAATTTAATTAAATGTCAGCAAAATCCTAAATAAGATTTCATTACTCTATATATATTTTGATAAATGAATTTAATGGTAATTCCATTCTTTAATTCATCTACATTATATTTATTTACAAATAAATAATTTTATTGAAAGAATCTAATAGTTTTCTTGGATAAAATTTATATTTGAGCTAATTTGATAATTTATATGCATAAATATTTTAGTACATTTAAAATAAATAGGTGTTGTTATAATTAGATGTTTAGTATATAATTTCAAATTTGTTGGATATTTATTGTGATAATACATTATATATTATAATTAGTTATAATCTGGTGTTTAACATTTGGGTTTTGTTGATTTAAGTAATCTACTACAAGTTGCTACCATATCTGTGAGGCTATTAAATAAGAGTTTATCATCATCCTCATTTTATATTATTACAATTCGATGCTGCAATTTGTACAGCTATTTGAAGTAATAACTTCTCAACTTTTATACCATTATAATTTGACTTCAAAATCTGTAGGACATAAAGCTTCCTATCATTATTACCATTTTTATACCATTACAAATATGTATATCTTATTTATTTGGTACTAAATAAAAAATGTTTCATAAATTCAAATATACTGAATATGATGATTACAACTAACCATAAATATAAAAGCAGGACTAGATAGGATAGTTTATGCCAAATTCCTTATATATAACATGGTATATTTAATAAAGCAATTAGAAATAAACTTTTGAGCATTGCTATATTCTGTCTTTGAAGAATTCCATAATACCACTGTTTATGAACAAAAAGCATAAATACTTTTTTTTTCTTTGGACAAGAGGACCAACAGTAATATAAATAATAATATTTTTAGATGTCTTAATTATATAGAATTTATTAACGTTTATGATGTAGCTTTAACTGATTATAATATAGTGATTAAGAAGTTAGATTAATAATTTTGCAATTGACCAGACTTTTAATAAAAGTAGGAAATTCTTCTGTGACCCATTGAAATAGTATTTACAATCAGACTTACAAAATGGTTTGTTTGGAATGTAGCTTTATATGAAGCTGAATCTTATACAGTTAAGAAAAATGAAAAAAGATTGATGAATTTGGAAGAAAATTGAAAAATTAAATTAAAATGATATTATTAGTAATTTAGAAGTGTTGAAAAAAAATAAATGAAACTTTTTTTTTTTTTTGAGGAACTAGGTTTAGGCAGAGAAGTTACAAAGATATTGAAAGAATTGATGAGTGTATGAGGGAAAGATATAAAAGTTGAATAATGATCTTAAGAAAGAAAATAGCTTAGAATTTTGAAAAGTAAATCTTATAGTTTGGTATGTAAGATTTAATTTTTAATGAATAACCAATGGTGATGTGATGTGCCATTGAATATTAAGATCTAAAATATAATGTATTAAGATGCTAGCAACCAATGGCGAAGATCATCAGTGGTGTTATTTTTTGGTTATAATATTCTAATGCTTTCAGACAGAGGGCATATCTATAAATACAGTAAATATTTTGAAATAAGTACAGTTCCTTTTTAAAATATTAATATTTTGAAGATGATTCAGATTTCAATGAAAAGATAACTGATGCATTACTATGAGCTGCAACAAAGTTAACTGGTACAAAAAAAGCAACAATCTGCCAGTAATTTTTTTACCAAGAGAAGATATGATTTGAAGAAAAAAAAAGAAAAGAAAATATATAAAAATGATCCATTAAGAATTGAATCTAGAGTTTTGTAAAATGGTATAAAAAAGAATTAGTAATGATATAAGAAAATATTATTGCAAATTAGCAAGGAAAGCTGTAAAAGAGAATAAGTCAAAATTGTTAAACAGCATCTTGTTATTGGAATAAAACTTATTTCTGCAATTATAAGTAAAGATGGAACTATTACTAAAAAGAAATATGACATCATGAAATATGATGAAGAATTGTATGAAGTATTATACTGTAATAAAAAACAAGAAAACAAAACATTTTCTACAATTACTATATCTTCCAAATTGTCCAGCATTTTAAGTGAAGAGACATGCAATTAAATCTATGAATAAGAAGAAAATTCCAGGAAATAATACATTTATCATCGATATCTTAAAAGAAGCAGGTGAAGAAATACAAAAAATGTTGATAAAGTTGTAAACCAAATGACTAAATGATAAAGATGTACCAGATGATTGAAGGAATGCAGTAATATTATTTATATTTAAGAAAGATGATGAAGACCTTAGAAATTGCAGACTTATGTTCAAAATTTTTACTAAGCTAATGATATTTTAACCAATCACAAGAACAAGCTAATTTTAAAAGTGGTTTTAGTGCAGTGAATCACATCCAAATATTGAGAGAAGTTATAGAAAGGATCAATAAATATGAATTGCCTTTATGCTTTGGATTTGTAGATTATGAAAAAAAACATTTGATTCTATTAACATTTCTATAATGAATAGAGCATTAGAGCATCAAAATATAGAGCCACAATATTATCATATTCTGAAGAATCTTTATTAAAATGCAATACTAATGATTAGATTACATAGTGATTCTAAAAGGATTAACACATTGAGGAGAGTATATGATAGGGTAATTTCATATTTTCAAAACTTATTACAATAAGGATTTTTTGAATTAAAATAGGAAATTAAGGGAGTAAAAGTCATTTAGATTTTGCAGGTGATGTGGTTGTTTTTGTAAATAATGCTTCAAAGCTTCAGGAAATGTGATATCAGTTGAAAGTAGGAAAGAAGGACTACAGTTAAATGCTAAAAATATTGAAGTAATCAGAAGAAAATAATGATTGATAATAATGATTTAGAAGCAACATATGGAAACATAATGGATGAAATTTATCACAATTACACTTTGATGAAGGATTTTTCATAGGAATAACTTAATATTAAAAGAAAATGTGTTTGAAAAGAAAGGTTTTTTTATAAATCTGTTTCTCAATTCTTACTTATGTATCTGAGATTTAAGCACTTAACTGAAAAACAAAACAGAATCTTCATACCATTCAATGAAGGGTAGAGAGATGTATGTTAGGAGTAACAAGAAGTCTTCAAAAATGAAATACATGGATGAGAGACAAGCAGGTATCACTAACATCATTGAAAGAATTAAGAGACTGAAATTGGAAGGGTTGGACATATTTTTAGAAGATTTATTAATAGATGGATAATTTTAAAGTGGATCCCAAGACATTGTAGAAGACTTAGAAAAAAAACACATTTATGATGGATGGATGAAATAGAGAAGTTTGCTGATGAATGTGGAGAAGAGGCTATAGATTGGAAAAACTGGATTAAACTTTCATCCTGCAGTAGATTGCTAATTGTTGCAAGTGATGATAATAACTATCGAAGAGTAGTTATTAATTTATAGAGTGCACAAAGAGCTTATATAAATAGTTGAAAAGGCACTAACCTGTATTCAATGCGCTTTAAAATTAAAAAATCAAACATATTTTGCTGATAGAGGGATCTTCCAAACCACGAAACAAGATAGCGACTTTTAAGATAAGAGCGGCCATCTCATCTTTAACATATTGTATAATTATTTCTTATGTATAACTTTTACTGATTTTTTTTTCTCATGGTGTTTTAGTTGTATCTATATATTTATATTTAAGTATGTATATTTGTGTGGATATATATAATAGTATAGAATTATTGTATTTTTAATATTTACTAATGGACTGTTACTTTTAGGGAGGTTTTGTGCGGAAGAAACGAAAAAGAGATATAAATCAAAAAGAAGATGAAGAATTAGTTAAAGCTCCTCACACTTTTGTATTTAAAAGAGGTACTGTTAGTTTGAATGTTAGAGAATTGGTTATGAATATGAGAAAAGTAATGGAACCATTTACCGCTCGTAATCTTAAAGTAAGTGTTTTACAAAAATAAGTTTGCTTTTTTTTTTTAATTTGAAAATTATTGACATGTTTTTTAAATACTTGCTGTAAATCATTTTTTATACTTGATTATTAAAACATTACATTTATAAAAGTCCTATACTATGTATAAATGAATCAAGATTTTGTTTTCTTATTTTGAATCAATTTACAGGATGCTAGAAGTAGTGCAGATAGATTTCATGACTACTTTCTTGCTGACTGATCTTTTTTTTTGGTAGAAAGAATTGTTAACTTTATATTCAATTTATTGATTTTTAAAATTTCAAATCTTAAAATGTTGGAAATTGTTATGATATGATACTGTAGCAAACAGCCTTCAGTTATCTAATGCAGATTAAATAAAGACTTGGGATGCTTTGTTTAGATATATTATTTGTACATTCTTCTCCTTTACTTTCTTTGCATTTCTTCATATATATTGCTTACAATAAGTACCTTCATATCTACTTTAATGCAAATTTTTTTTAAATTTAATTCTTTTATTTTCCTGCAGTTTCAACTGTGTTGCAGTCTTCATCGGAGCTACACTATTGAATGATATAAACATATAACCATTACTTCATATATATATAATATGCATACGTACATATGTATATCAAAAATTTATACATATGTGTGTATGGAATGTATATATATGGATTTTGTATATGTGTATGTATGTGGGTATATATCTATATGTATGTTTTTGAGGATATATATGTATATATTTTTGATATACATATGTGTGTGTGTATATTTTTATATGTATATGAAGTAATGGTTATATGTTTATATCATTCAATATTGTAGCTCTGATGAAGACTGCAAAACTGTCACGAAAATAAAGGAATTATATTAAAAAAAATTTTGCATTAAAGTGTATGTGAGGGGAGTTACTGTAAGCAATATATATATGTATTATTTGTAAGTTATAATTCAAAATACCTATAGTTAGATGATAATCACAAAAATCTATAATTACTTAGTAATTTCAAGTCAAAAATATTTAAGGGATATTTATTTTGTTGAATTATTTATATTTGTTAGTTTATTTTAATTCAAGTTACGATGTTAATTAATAAATATTACTAATTATTATGTAACTTTTATATGAATCACTTTATTTAGAGTGAATACATGAGATTTTATTGATATAGGTCTTGGTTTAAACAGATTACTTAGTTCAGCTCTAAAAAAGAAAAATTATTATGCAATTTTCATGAGGCATGAGATTGAAAGAAGTGTCAATATAAGCAGATAAGATTTTTCAGCTTAATTTTATTTTATTGTTACATTTTTATTAGATGTGTCAGGTAGACAGACATGCACTGAAGTGAATTCTGCATACTAAAGTGACTGATAATGAGATATATGTTACTGCAAGATTAAATCTTATTCGGTGGTGTCTGATATGAAATCTTTGAAATTTATTTGCTGCATATTATAATTAGTAGTGTTGCTAAATATATTCATTTAATGATTAATTAATCAGTTGTCTGTTTACTTAGAATATAATAATAAATTGATAAATGGAGTATTAGATAAAAGAAACAAGTATCCACTAGTTTTTACTTGATTTCGTTCTTTTGCCTTCTTCATACATCATCAATCAATTCATTTTATAATGCATTGGTCTATATGGAATGATATACAAGTCAGTGTGCATGTATAGATAGAATTACTGGATTTTCAATTTATAAAATACAGACATCTAGAAAATGAAAATAAAAACCTTTTAACGACATGCCAGAGCTATCAGATTAAATAATTATTTATACTGAAACAAAAAAAAGACTATGTAAAATGTTTCGTAATAATATTCTGAAACCAAATAATGCAGCTGACAGCAATATTAATTTTCAAATTGAACAAAATTATTTTTTTATATTTTTAACTAGTCATACTTTTTGCTGGAGTGATTATTTTTTAATAAATTTTTGATCATTTTTAATTACTTCATAAAATTCTGCACAACTGTCATCTGCATTTATTTATATTTGTAACAGGTGTTTAGTGTTTTCTACTAAAAATCTGTTCCCAGCATCGGACTAAATATTTCTTGCGATAGAAAAAAACTTCTTAAACTGGCACCGTGAGTATTAGTAGACAAAAATGAATTATAATAATTTTGTGTAGTTAGAACATTCACTTCCATTTGCTTAAATCCTTTTAAATACCTCAATCCATAAATCAGTAACATTAGAAATAATATTCATAAAGGCTTTGATATTTCCTTCTTCCTGTTTACTTTTCTCAATTCTTTGTTTTAAATCTTGCAGTACTATTGTTATAACCAAAATTTCATCAAAAGTTTTGTCTATCAATTGCTGATTCAAATTTTGTTGATTCTTCAACGGTTGACCACTGAAATTCAAAAATCCTGATTTATATTTATCCATGAAAATTTCTATGTGCTATTGAGATTATTTTCTCATATTTCTAAATAATAAATACAGCTCTCATAAAAACTTAAAACATGACTTTTAAAATCTTCTTTGTTTACATAGACATCTTTTGTTTGCAAAGCAGGAAAATGAATTTCTTTTCTTTTCTGGTATTTAATTTTATTTTTAATTTCTTCTGCTTTACCTCTATAGCAGCAATTTTATTTTTTCCAAAAATAGTAATAATTTCTTCGAAAATTTGAAGGCTGCCTGCGGGTTTTCAAAAAACGTTTTTATTAATTTTGGATAAGAAGTCTCAGATTCAGAAAGAAAAAAGATTTTAAGTCCTATCCCACTGTGTGATAACAGTTTCTTTTATTCAAGGTTCACAATTTCATATAATTCTTTTAATTTCTCCACTATGTGTGAAAATATCTATATATTTTAATTATTGTTTTCTATATCACAAAGTAGTTTATCAATGCAATTCTGTACACAGATATGTGCAATATGGGCACAACACCCAATACCTAGAAGTTTTCTGCCCATTTTTTGCTATAATTTTATGTGAATGTTTTTTATCTTTTTATCACACTTCTCCAAAATTTATGTTATCAGTACAATAAGATATAATTTTTTTTCTAAATCAAATTTTTTAAGTGTTCAGTTAAAACATCTGATATTTGTCATGTTAAATCACCAAACTCTTTCAGCTAGACTTTAATTTCATTTTGAGAAATAATAATTCTAGATAACACAGATACAAGTTTTAAATTTAATTTATTGGACATGTCTATAGATATAGCAATAAAATTAGCATGATTTAATTCTTTTTGTACTTTATTCATTTTAAAAGTTGTAATTACATTATTAGCTATAGCTTCTGTTTTTTTCTAGCACTGGAGTATTTTAAATTACAAAATTTTGATATGTGTTTAGACTACCATTCAGATGATTTAAAAGTTTGTTATTGCATAATTGTATAATTATTAGATGTCATTTTCTGGTTTTAAAAAATACTTTAAGAGAGACTTATTTACATTAATTGCTTTTTCAATCTTCTGATGTTATAAAGAGTATATATTTAATGATGTTATTCCTGCTCCAAATGCTTGAGAGAAATTAATATTGCATGCAGGACTAACCACAGTGTTGTCATTTTGATTTGCATAGACTAGCTTTAGAAATTTATATTCTATAATATTTAATTTTATTTACTAGTGCAGAGATAGTGTATAATTAAGCAGTAAGCATTTTTCATCCTAAAACATGCACTGTACTATATTTTTTGTAATAACTCAGCAATGTCTTGTTGAGTATTGAAACTCTCGAACTAAAACACAAGATAGAGACTTTTGAAAAGGTAAGAGTGGCCATCTTATCTTTAAACCTAGTTTTTAATTATATAAGCCCATCTAAAACATGTCAGTTTAAGAGCGTGAGGATGTTTTTCTGTTCAATTCCATTATTTTCTTTCTGCATATTAACTCTTGTGATATCTTTAGCTTTACTATGTGTTAATACTCTGAAATATTAGGAATTATGAAATATTTAATTTTATTTACAAGCGCAGAGTAATATTTTGTAATTTACATTAAAATGATACTTTCTTTTAGAAGTTTCTTTTAGCATGGCTCTGCATCATTAAATACAAATATAAATCAAATAAATGAGTTTATAAATTATTAATTTTTAATTAATTAACTAATTAAACTAATTATTAGTAACAGTCTGTATAAACTTATGAAATGGTGATCATGCGATGTTTTAATGGGTTTAAACTAATCGTCAAATGCAAATGACAATTTACCTGTTACAATTACTACTCAAATCAGCACAGAAACGTAATCAATATTACAATATAAGTTTTTTTCTGTTTGAAATTAATTGATAATGTGGCATTTTTAAAAATGCAGATATTTAATATATTTTCATGTATGGACATTTTTTAAAAATATAGTATGGATATGGATAAGATCTTCAAAAATATGGACTACTTGTACTAAATACAGATGTTTGATAACTCTTAATATAGACTAATCATCAATAGTATTCTGTCCCATGGACAGGTCTAGAGAGGAGTCACATCATCAATTCATTTATTTTTACAATTTTTTCTCTTTCAAGTAATTCTTCCTATATCATATATTATCCAACTATGACAATCTTTTCCGTTTTTTCTTCTTGCTTCCACTCACTATTCCCTCCAAAACATCTTTCATTAAACTATACTTTCTTTTTAATACATGTCTAATCCAGTTGCTCTTTATTTTTCTGATTCCTCAATCAATCGTCTTTTTTATTTACTCTTTTCACAATTTCTTCATTTGTTATTTGACTTATCCAATTGATTTGTTCCATTTTTCTCCATGTTCACATCTCAAAGGCTTCCAATCTGTTCCTAATTTTATTATTCATTGTTCACATTTCACAGCCATACAATAATGCATTCCATTCATAACATTTAATTAATCTTTTCCTTAATTCTCTCTTCAAGAGTCCACAAAATATTCTCTTTCTCTTAATAAATACCTCCTTTGCCAATGCTATTCTTCTTTTAACTTCATCTTCACTTTTTCCATCCTCACTCAACCAGCTACTGAAATATCTAAATTCCTTTACCTGTTGAACTATGTTATCATGGATTTCAATTTGCAGTCATTTTGCATTCTTCTCTATCCATAAATACTTAGTCTTATCAACATTAATATTCATTCCATATTCCATACATCCTTCTTCCAATTTATTCAACATATTCTGAAGATACTTTTCATCCTCAGCTATAAGAGCCATATCATCTGAAAATCTTATACATATTATTCTATCTCCAACATTTGCTCCTCCACAATCTAAATAATTATTTAATGTCTTCTAAATAAATATTAAAAAGAAAAGGTGACATACTGCATCCTTGCCTAACTTCTCTTTCTATATTCAATTCATCAATCTCATTACATCTTTTGCTCAGTTTACATATTCTCTCTTTGTAATTATAAATTTTATTAAACGCTCACTATTATTTCGGTAATAGTTTTAACAAGGCTGTAAACCTTAGCAATGAGCGTCTGAAAAAATCGTCACTAGGGACCTCTGTAGGTCTTTAAAACACATGCTAAGCATGTGTTTTAAAGACCTACAGAGGTCCCTAGTGACGATTGTGTTTTAAAGACCTACAGAGGTCCCTAGTGACGATTTTTTCAGACGCTCATTGCTACGGTTTACAGCCTTGTTAAAACTATATTCTCTCTTTCCAAAATACTTTATTTTTTTAAGATTGTCATAAATTTATTCTAGATTAATCTGGCAAATGCTTTTTTAAATCCACAAAACATTTATTAATTTCTTAATCTTATTCAATGTATCCTTGTGCAATTGTTTTAACAACACCGATAGCATTTCTTGTCCTTTTGCCGCTCTGAAAACCAAACTTCTTTTCGAATATAATACTCTGCCTTCCCATAAATTCTTTGAGTTAAAATCCTCAATAAAACTTATTGTGCTGTACTTTATACATTTAACAGCTTTCCTTTTTTTTTTTAGCAATTGAAGTTATAGTAGTGTAGATTATTATATTATATATAGAGCTTGCAAAATAAGCTTTTAACAAGCTTTGCAGAATATTCCCAACCCCAGATCAGTGTCTGCTACTGGAATAGTCAGTGAAGTACTAAGATATTCAAGCATTAGATTAAAAATACTAGGACTAGCCCAGCACTTTATCTAATGTATAACTATTAAGTAGAAAATCTGAAATTTTCAGACATCCATGTCTTCCAATCCAGCTATCTAACTTAAAAAGCCATATGGGACTGAACTAAGTTCAGATACACCATATATTAATAGCTTTAGCAATATAAAATCGCCAAAGCCTTAATAGCAAAAAATAAAATTACAAAAAACTCAAGTCAGATGTCACATGATCTAATTTAATAAGCCTGTATTTACAAATGTTATATATAGAGCTCGCAAAATAAGCTCTTGACAAGCTTTGTAGAATATCCCCAACCCCAGACAGGTTTCTGCTACTGGCATCATCAGTGAGGTGTTAGGATATTCAAGCATTAGATTAAAAATACGAGGATTAATATATGTAATATATCAGTGTTAGCCTTTTTTTAAATTATTTTATCTTTTTTTTTTTTTTTTTATTAAATGTCATATTTTTTTTACTTCAAATTTTCTGTATAATACATCTTTTTTTTTTTGTTATAAATGCATATGTGTGCATTTAAAACCAATTTTAAATTCCAATATATATTTCACTGCATGATAGTAAGATTTTGATTTATAATGAGTATATCACCTAGGCATAGGTATTATATCACAATCTCTTACACATATCTTTAGCATTGTTCAGTATATATAGATAGCCAATTATTACATTTTAATTGATATGTCAGACTTACTGCTTTACAACTTTGTCACAAACCACTTTATGGAAGTATATTAATTAATTTTTATTAGTCATTCATTAGATTAGAAATTATCCACTAATGAATAATATTTTTGGAATGTAATTTTCACTACACCACTCATACAAGAGAGGAACTGCTTTCTGTTTTTAACACTTTGTAAAGGGGCATAATCATAAACATATGGCTAAGAATTTGTGAAAATAATGTATTGACCACAAAATGTACAT
Source organism: Epiperipatus broadwayi (assembly GCA_028023455.1). NCBI lineage: Eukaryota > Metazoa > Onychophora > Udeonychophora > Euonychophora > Peripatidae > Epiperipatus > Epiperipatus broadwayi. Next base: position 2,804,028 of record JAQFVV010012549.1, read on the forward strand.
TTCATGCTGAACAGCATTCTTCAGTTGACCCAGATCACAATCTCTTACATGTATCTTCATCATTGTTCAATATATATATATATAGATAGCCAATTACTAAAGTTTAATTGATGGGTCAAACTTACCACCCTCCCAACTTTGACATAGACCACTTGATAGAAGTATATTAATAATTGTTATTAGTTAGTAATTTAATTTGAAATTTCTGTGTTGTATTTTTTTATTATCAAATATGATGGAACAGCATAATTCTGAAATAGATGCATTGTAGGGATGACAGAAGAGTTCTACTTATTTTTGAAGCAATTGTTTGAGGCTAATTGTGTACTTGTGGAACACTCAAAGTTTCATAGATGCAAAATATTTGAAAAATGTATAGCATCTTTTTTGGATATTTGTTATATAAGACATATTCTAATGAATGAATAATAAAACTTATTGGTATAGTTCCGTCAAATGGTTTGGGTCAAAGTTGTGAAGGCAGTAAGTTTGATGCATCAATTAAATTGTACTAATTGGCTATCTATATATACTGAACATTGATAAAAATATATATAAGAATGTGATTTGGGCCAACTGATGAGCGCTGGTTCAGCATGAAACGGTCATCTTGGAAATCATACATTTTTTTCACGTCTTTTGTCATATGTTTATTATTACAGTCATCCATAAAGTGTTAAAAGTGGATAGAAACTAGTCCATACTTTGTGTGAGAGTGGTATAATGAAAATTACATTACAGAAATATCCTACATAAAAGTTGTAGGTGAATAATTTAAATATAGTAAATGTTTATATATATTTGTTAATTCTTAGGAAGTTTTTTGAATATAAACATATCTATTATATTATTAGGCAAAAAACTGATTCAAATAAAAGTTTTAATTTTTTATTCTTGCTAAACAAAAAAAAAATACAAGGGTAAAAAATTAAAATGAATTATTTATCTGTATTTACTTGTGTGAGTGTGTATATATATACAAAATATTGTTAAGTAGTATCCTATAAGAATACTAAAGTAATGTGTTAGTACTCTGAAGAAGGCTATCACATTGGAGAAAGGTAATAGAATAGTATTAATAAAAAAGAAAAATGCTAAATTGGCTATATTAATTATTTTAGTAATCTTAGGATTTAGTTTATTGGAAACTCTCCATACAGTAGTGCCACCAAGTGCAAGTCTTATAATCAGTGGATGCAGGAATGGGTTGTGGATGAACTTTATAATTGTAATGTGAGGTTTATTCTTTATTTATATACATTATTATTGTATAATAAAACATTTATAACACTTGTTCAGTTTTGCTTTCATTATGCATATTTAAATATAAATGAATGGTCTAAATTTAATATAAATTGATTTAAAAAAAAAACAATGCTTAAATATACAGTATATGTATAAAGAGGTAAAAATTAATAGGTAACAATTAATTTATAGACTATAATTCTATAGCCATTTCACATACAACTTATGAAATTGAGAAATGGTTTCAAAAATTTGCCTGGAAATCTATCCTAAAAACAAACAGTAGACCATATTAAACAAAAATACATAATTTTAATTTATAATATATAAAAACTTAGAAATTGCTTAGACTATTAATTTAAATTATTAAAAAAATATTATGTAATTGTATATTTCTAATTAACTTAATAATTCTGATGTACTATTTTTAGTGTATTTTAGAAATATGCAGTTTTATTATATGTTATAGAATTATTTACATTTTATATATAATTATATGTTTTTTGTTTTTTTTTGTAATATTCTTTTTACATTTAGGCTCATAAAAAAAATTGTCTTAAAGACTTCATTAGTGTTGCTGGACCATTGGGAGTAACAAATTTGATTATTTTTTCAAAAACTGATATTGCTCCTTACATGAAAATTTGTCGTATGCCTCGAGGTCCCACTTTAACTTTTAAACTACATCAGTATTCCCTAACAAATGATGTTATTTCTTCACTTAGAAGACCTGATGTTCGTGAAAAACTTTTCCATCATCATCCTTTGGTTGTCTTAAGTAATTTTAGTGGAGAAGGGTTTCATTTAAAACTAATGGCTACAATGTTTCAAAATATGTTTCCATCAATAAATATAAATCGGGTAAAGTATTAATTTAATTATTGTTGCACTATTTTTTTTGTTATTCTATATTTTAATCATGATTATTTGTATTGGGATGAATTGTATTCAGAAAAAAAAAAAAAAAATGTTTATATTGTATAAATAAAAAACTCAAACAAAAAGAGCTATTATAGGTTTAATGAAATAACTGATTTGGTTTCAGGGATTATCCATTAGTAGTAATTGATAATTTCTTGGTATCAAAGATTAAAGGTTATTTCTTTACAGCTGGGTATTATCTCTTCTTTATTATAATAATAATAATTCAAGGAAATATTTAATTCAATTTATATTCACTTTGCAATGTTTTTGTGATTGACACAGCAGTTTTATCTCTAAAATGATAAATTTATAATATTGCAGTTAAAATATCATTATTCCAAACCCTTTGGTTTTTTTATTTTTTCAGATTAGCATATTTTAAGATTTTCAGAAATATCAGTCAAATAATTATAATAGTAAAATTGAGGGAATGTTAAGAAATATTGCTACTTGTTTTTTTAAAAGGATTAAAAATTAAGCAGAAATTAAATTTAAATTTATTGCTATATTTTCTTAAAACTAGTGTTGTTTCTTATAATATTAATTGAAATAAATGTAATTTATTACTGTATTGCTTAAAAAGATTATTAATTAAAAAATAAAGAGAAATAAATTTTCATTTACTATTTATATTTACTTGATTACAAAAATTTTTGTTTTTTCAGTATTTTGTTAAATGTTTTATCAAGGTGAAGCTGTTTCACGTGTTTAGTACTTTCATGATTTTTTTTCTTTTGCATTAAATGAAAGCACTTCAATTCTTATTTTGTATACTGTCTCTCTACCTTCTAATTAAATCTTCCAACATCTCATATAAAATCACATAAAGAATAGTCTTTTTATGCAGATTGTCATAAAAGTCTATGGATGCCAGAAGGCTTGTGCCTAAAATCCCTATCTAGAGCTTACTCATTCAATATTCCCTGACTAGTTTCTGGCTTGGATCTGAGAGCACAGTACTTAGATCTTAGGATCTAATGCGACCCTCCAGCAACCACCTTTTATCTCTAATTAACTACAAAACTATGAGAATTATGTCTTTGGTTCTTCAATAATCATAGCCACCACTATTCCATTAGGCAGGATTGGTGTTAAACCACTAAACATCACATGGTCACCATTTCTTATGCTTGCTCATAACTGTTATTAAAACAGGAAAAACTCTCCATACAGTAGTATCCATTGATTACTCTGGCTTGCACTGAGTGGCACTACTATATGGAGAGTTTTGCCTTTTTTTTATTATTCATTCATACTGCATATTCTTAAAGTGACTTGATATTTTAATAATTGAACATTTTCTTAAAAGTGTTATGACAAGTTTTGGATAACAGTGTTGAATATGGAATATCCTCCCCATTTGGAACAACTAATTTATTTTTCTTACATAGTAGAGAGATGAGATAAAATTATGTGTTGTCTCCACTCTTATTCAATATTGTACCAAAAGTTGCAATGAGAGAGGCTTTGGATGATTTTCAGAGGAGATTTTGTATTGGGAATGATATGTCGAAGATACAATTTTAATGACGGTAGCAGAGAAAGAATTACAGAATCTGGTTGGTCAAGGGATGAGCAGTAGCAAAGTATATACTAAGGCTAAATATGAGTAAGGTAAGGGTAATATGATTAACTAGAGGAATAATAGATGTAAGAGAAGTCAATGTTCAGCTAGAACAAGTTTCACAGTTTGTGTCTTTGGGCTTCAGACTAAATCAAATAGAGAGAATGTTATGCAATGATAAAATTTTGTTATAATTTATTGTCAGGTTTGATGCAAAGACATTGGAGAAACAAAAGATGTCTAAAATTGATGTTATAGAAATGAAATGTTATCGAAGGATGCTTGAGATGTCTTGGAATTATATAGAACTGTTAAATGGATTTTTAAGAAGGCAGATGTTCAAAGACAACTGTTGCTGCTACTACAGCAAAGAAGTTATACTGCTTTGGATATATGGTGAGACAGGCTGGCAGCACTGGAAAAGTATGTCATGATTGGAATTGTGAATGAATTAAGAAGACATTCTAACCTGGATGAGTAATTATCATAAAATGGATGGAATTAGCAATATTGAAAGTATGCAAGAAAGCTGAAAGAAGAATGACTTGGATATGGTTCATCGATTCTGTTGTTTAAAAAACCTATGTGTAAGACAGATGATCATGAAACTGTAGGAAACTATAATCTTTGTGCACATGTTCATTAAAGTGCTTGGATTTTGGAAGGTTTCAGTATCATAGTTTTTCTGTTATCGTATGTTTTGAGAATAAACTACAAACTTTTTGCTTTTATATATTGTACAAATTGAGAATGACTTCCTATTGCAAGTTTTAGGATAGTATATGTGTGAAATGTCTGTGCATATAAAACTATATATATAACTAAAAGATTATTTATTTGTGTAAATACACGTAGATTTCTTCACTTTGATAACATTTCCTTTATTAGAAATTCGCTGGAGAGATTGTCCCAAAATTATAGATTAAACTAGAATAGAATTTGTATGCAAATAATGCTAGTTGCATATAAATTAGATCGTACATATATTTATCTCCCAGTAAATGAGGAAGAGGGAGGAAACAGCTAAAATGATTAGATTGGATTAAAGTTAGTGTTGATTTGAAATGATAACAGATTGGCAATAAAGAATGATCAATTGTAGATTGACTAGCAGTGATTAATGTTTAAAATGGAATAGTGGCAAGCAAGAAGTAGTTATTTGTTTGTGTATTAAAAAGGTTATTACCAGTGAAGAGTAATTAACTGAAGCTTATCTAAATCGCAAGAGGCAAGTTGGCAATGGAGATGTTTAATGTGTAACATATAAATTGAGTGTACTGATGTAAACACTAACATTGCGAACTTTAATAGATTTATTCTATACATGAAATTGGATATGCTTTTTTGTGTTTCAAGAGATATTTGATTTAAAAGCACAAATATAACAACTGGATTTTTTTCTGGTGTGGAAGAAACTTATTTTCACCTGAGGAAAATAAACAGTATATGAATATTAATGGACTTTTACCCATTTATGTTATTTTTACCACATTATTATTTGTTATTAAATAAATCGTGTTATACGTACATTTTTCAAAGTATATTGTTTCTTTATTTAGTTCTCTAACTGGTCTTTATAGGCCCTAAGGACACAGCAGTTGGCGCAGTAATGACAGGATTGCTACAGAATTCGACATAGCATAACTTCTATTGCTAATAATAAAATATGGTGGCACAACATTTTGTAATCCGTAAATTCGATATAACCAACATGGACTAATGGAAAAGTTATGTAGAACACATGGTGTATTATATGTTTATAAATAAAGTGGAAGATGAGTACCTAACAGTATTAGCCCTTCTCTATTTTGCAGGTCAGGATGTTATACAGCTTGCTAATAGGCTTACTGATCTCAAACATCTGACAGAACTTCCATATAAAAAAGTTGTAGAAATTTTAAATGGATATTTCGCTTCGAGATTATCAAAATGTTAGTGTGGCTGAGATTGAGAATCCGAAAACAACTATCACAAGAAAAATATGTGAACTATGATTTAGCTCTATACTGTGATTTCAGTCTGGAAATAAAAGATGTATTATTGGAATAACTCCTATACAGCATAGAGGATGAAAATTTCCATAAAGTATTACTCAGCGACCCTGACCTAAGTTATAAAAAAACTGGAGAAATGTATCCACAAGAATCTTTATAAAATAATATGTTGGAGTTTATAGAGCCATAACAGTTGAAGAAAATTTCGCTAGCAAATTAAAAAGTAGGGAACTTATTACAGAGCCCTATAGTGATAGAAAAGAGTGAAAGTGCTATTGTTGTGGTAAACCTGGACATTTAAAAAATAAGTGTCAAAATAGAAATAAAAATTGTAGAAACTGTAATAAAAAAGGTCATTTAGTAGCGGTCTGTCATTTTAGGAAGAGTAGATCTCAGAGGACTATAAATCTAAAGGAAAATTAAATTATGCGAATGCCAGTATAAAGAGACTGAATGACAGAGAAATGGACCACATATTTTTTTAGATTGAGTTATTTGCAGTCAAACTGTAAAAATGGAAGTGGACTGTGGAGTCGGTCTATCAATGATATCTCTCAGAGATTGGATTAAAATGAGCAGAAAATGTAAAAAGAAGATAACACTTCGAAATACAGGTGTGATGACTATAGATTTAAATGGCAATAAAATGGATATTTGAGGAAAAGTGGTAGTGCCTGTAAAATTAATTTCTAGTATGAAATGGCTCACACTTCACATAGTAAATAAAAATTTCACTCCATTGTTAGTAAGAAATTGGTTCTTGACCACTGAGTATTTACGTAAATGTGAATAGTAAATTGTTAAACTCCAAAACTTTAAAACACTTGTAGTGTGGCTATAGCAAATAGAGTGGGGAAAAAATCTAGGACTCCTCAGACTCATTTAATAAAGCTAGTAACTTGTCAAAATAATGTTCAAAATTGGGACTCCCTAGTAGGAGAAAATATGGATTATGCTATTTATTTCATTGTATCATTTATTAAAGCATTAATGTCAATACTTTATAAGTCAATATGTCCCATCATGTGTTTCAATGTGCAAACAAAAGCTCTCAATCTAGCTGATGATCTTAAGTAGTGCTTATATTTGCGATAGATCTTATAAGCATCTTGAAAAATCATGCTAGGGCTTTCTTCTGGTTAAGTCGTTATGTTCAGGGAAACATGATATTAGTTAGATAATAAAACTAATAATGCCCAAGGCTAGATAGGTAAATGTAAATACATGAAAGCAGCCTACACTTAAACAATATCAATCACAATGAACAATTTCAATCTAACACCATGGCAACCTCTTTTAAACAATAAAAATTGACTGCTTTCATGTTTTTACATTATTTATTTATCTGGCCTTGGGCATTATTAGCTTTATTATGTAAGTAATAATAGTTGCAGTTTTAAAGTTATAATAATTTCACTTGAAACATTGTGTAATTTACTAACCTGTGTTGTCTATTTCTGTATTTTTACTGACAGTTGTTTGTATTTGAAAAGTTAAAAAAATTTTTTTAATTCTTTTAGACAGTCAATATTTAATATAGATGATGGAAATAGTCCAATATATCACATTTATAATTGACAATTTGTTAGACTGCTTTCAGAATAGGTTATATTCACCTGTTTAATGTGGTTTATTTAAACTTCTTTGAATTAATGATTTCACTCTTTGTAGTCAAGTTGCAATCTTCATTGCATATTTAAACACATTGGACCCTATATGAAGGTGGATTTCCACCTTTAAAGAAGATTGCCATGACAACAGATTGAGATTGTTGATTGTGATTGATGTTGGTATTATATAAGTGTTGATTGCTTTCATGTGTTCACATTATTTACTAGCTTATTTGAATATTTATATTTGCATACATTTTATGAAGGCTATGAATATGAGGCATGGATCCTCGAAAACGTTAAGCCGATAAACTTTAATACTAATTTATATATTCTCTAATTAACAATTATATGTTTTACATAATAGTGAGAAGTAAAACTATATTTATTACATATTTAATCTTGGGCATTATTAGCTTTATATATGCATATGTAAAGTACAATAACATTTTATCATGATTGTTTTTTAAGCAAGATGAATTATATTTACCACAAAATATTTTTGTGATAAAAGAATCGGATATTATTTTGCATTTAATAGTGTGCATTTGTCTGTGCATATTAGTGTTTCTATATTGTGTGTGGTTTAATGCAGTTATGGAATGGCTTTCCCAGATGTTTAATGTTCATGAATTTCAGCTCAATGTTCAAAGTTTTTATGAATTCCTGAGGAATAAACTATTTGATTATTTTTTTACAAATTTAAAATTTGCCATTATGAAATTAAGCTATTATAAAGATTTTATGTTTTTATTTCCAAAGTTGATCATAAACATAAATGATGCATCAAGAAATTTTAAATATATATAAAATCTACCAGAAATGAAATCATATATGTAATTGTATAATTACTTGGCTTGGAAGGCAAGTGGCATTCAAGCATCAAAATGATTGACAGAATACAATTTCATTCAGTTGACCATATTTTTTTTTTTATCATTATCTCCCAGTGTGAATTAATTAATAATCTTTAGTTCTTGAGTTGTCAATTACCTAGTCAGGGCATTAAAACTTAGCTTCTATGCAAATATTTGAAAATAGAAATTATTATTATTTTATTTAATTGAAAGTTTGGAATGATCATTAATTTTATAGGTTGCCTTTTGTTTGACTTTATAATTTTTGCTATAGTATAATACTTTTATATCAAATCAGCAATATTTTTCTTATTTATTATAACCTGCAGTTACTAATCATCTATTTACGACATGAATATTCTTAAAAAAATAGATTTTTAATACCTAACATATAAATACAATTTGTATTAGACAATATTTTGGAACTTAAAAGCTCATTGATTTTTTTGATCAGTTTTACAATTATATAATAGAAATAAAATTATTTGTGTGTATGTATTTTATTACTTTTTATTTGTATTAATTTTTAAAATGTAAGGGTATTTTCAGTAATGAAAGTATGTAGAATATTTTAATTATTTATTTAATTTTTACATTTTCATTAATATTTTTCTAGGTGAAATTGACTGATGTTCGCAGATGTGTATTATTCAACTACAATCCTGAAACAAAATTCATTGACTTTCGGCATTAGTGAGTTTGTATTTTTTATTAATAAAAAAGAAATCCTTATGTAATAGTAGAGTTGCAGACACCATGCCCAGCTCTCTCAGAACTTCTTCAACATCTTATAAACTTCTGAACATTAAAGTGTTTTTTTTTAAAAAAATTATAACTACAATATAGAACTTAGTTGACTAAAAATTTAAAATATAAGAAATACATGAAATATAATTAATGTAAGATTTTTATCTTTAAATAAAATAAAAGTTTTAAAAGAAGTTGCTAGAATAATAATTGATATTCCTTTTTAAAAAAAAGGATTATTTATTTAAAAGTAACAATTAGATGTAAATAAAATCTGCATACAACAATTACAGAGTGAACAAAGAATAAATGAGAATAAGGATGAAATTATATATAAAATTTAGATAGTATGAAAATTAATACATTGAGAATATTTATACTTTTTTTTTTGTTCACATTGAATTTCATAATATATCTTTTAAAATTAAAATTTCACTGTTTTTATTATTATTATTTGAACACTAGATTACATTCTTAGCAATCTTTCCACAATTAATTGTAATCTTATTTTTTCTTTGCCCTTTTCTATTAATTGCCATCATTTTTCAATTGAATTTCATTTTAAAATTCATTACTCTAGTTTCGATTTACTACAAGGAATTACAGAAAGAGTGATTATTTGGGTCCGTGTTTAATGCTGTCTAAATTTAATTGGAATTCTCTCCATAATTAAATAATTAAAAGAAAATCATATCATCATAGACAATACTTCAAAATAAAAAATATCACCTTTTACACCAATTTTAGAAGACATTCCAACACATATACAAGGCAGATTATGAAATTTTTTTTTACAAAATATGGTGTGAAATATTTTTAATAATCCTCCAAAATTCTAGTTCTTAATCAAGAATTTTGGTTTAATCAAAAGGAAATTACAGCATAATACAAACATCACATTTGAAGGCAGATGATTTTGCTAAATACTTTTCTGGAATTGCCAATTGTTCTCAATCTTTTTCTATTTCTAGTATTTACAATGTTTCTTATAAAGAAAAAAGATCTTTGGTTCCTTTTCTGACTGACATCCTATCTTCCATCAAAAAGCTCACATTGAACTCTAGTTTAGGTTTTAATAATCCTTTTATATATAAAAGCTGTATTAAATTTATTGCATCTTCTCTCTGTCATATATAAAAATGGATCTAAAAACTTAGCTTACAATTATTGGCCTATTTTTGTCTTACATACCATTGCCAAAATTTTTGGACAAAGTATTTATAACAATATTATTATTATGATTATTATTATTGTTGTTGTTGTTGTTGTCGTCGTCGTCGCCGCCGCCGCTGCGGGGGTGGTGGCGGCGGCAGGAGGAGGAGGAAGCTTGGTGTATTTTATTCTGATATGTCTAAAGCCTTTGACAAAATTGACCATAATATATTCAGTTAATATATTCTTAGCCAAATTATATAATTTAAGACTTTCAAAACCATTAGTTAAATTGTTTGAATCATTCATACATTACAGAATTGCTTTTGGTAAATATAATCATATATCTTCACTCTTGCTCAATTGAATATTCCAAGATATTATTTTGGCCTCGTTGTTTAATATATATTGTAACGGTAACTGCCCTTTTAACAAAATATAATAATAAATTGGTAATAAATATATAATAAGTGTATGATATTCACAAATTCAATTTAGTCTAGGAAGAATTATGAGTATCTGACAGCAACCATATACATGATGGACAGACTATAAAATTTTTATTTCTAATTGACATATTTACAATAGTCACAGTAGCGATTAGACTAGACACACATAAGGGCAATCCTTTATGCAGATCCAATAATGTTTCCTGACCTTATCTTCTCCACATTAATAATATTAATTGACAAAATAATCTACCTAGAATTTGGATGGGAAATAAGCGAACAAAAATTATTAACAATGACAATAATTTTAATCAGTGAACAGAATGAGAATAATCATATTTACATCTAAATATTTGTATGGAGAGCATGCGTGATAGAAAAAATCTTTGTTGATTTATAATAATTCATATAAAAAAAATTTATATTAAATTTATTCAATTATCTATTTAAGTTTCAGTGTGTTTATGCTTCATTAACTTTTGTCTATAGACATATGATCAACAGAATCATTATTTTAAATGTCCACGATCAATTTTTAGTATTTTAACATATCATAGTTATTGAGAGTATTAAAATTATGCAGCTTTATAAATCAAGTCATAGAAGAAATATTTCCATTTGAGCACTGATTAGAGGGCAAGTTTTCTTGTATCATGTGTCACACATTTTTAGCGTCCGAAAGTAATAAATAGACTGGCAGAATCTAAGTTAATTTCTAAGACATTCCTATGCTTACTCTTCCATAATAAGCCATATGAATGAAAAGTTCAAAGGGTGAGGCACTGAAGATTTTAGCCCAGAAACTACATTATATTTACTTAAACAATCATTACAATTTTCTTGATTTCTGTCCTGTAAGTGACAACAATGATTATTGCCTCCTTTTGTTTAAAGCAGATGATCCTATTGGTTTCCATAGCAACTTGGTATTATTAATAATTAATTTTATTTTACAAATATGAATTGTAATAAATTTTTTAATTTTTACAATTTTTATTATTTCAATAATAATTCATTTTATACATTTTAGAATACATAATTTAAAAAAAAATGCATACACATTTAGCAGAAAGCCATGCATGTAAACTCTCATGCATGGAGGGATAGTATAAAATATTTCTTTTGCTGATGACTAAAATTTTCATTCGCATTAATTTCTTTTCTGATTGCTGTTTACTGCAAAATGATATAATTAATTTTACTACATAGTGTATTAATAACAAAATTGTGGTTAATAAAGATAAATGCTCTGTTGTCTCATACTCAAAAAAATCTAAAATTTTTCTGTTCCCCTACTCAATTCATGATTTTAAAATCATTTTTAAAGTAGTCAGAAACATCACATGATCACCACTTCTTATGCTTGCTTATAACTGTTATTACAACAGGCAAAACTCACTATACATATTGCCACACACAGCAAGCTAGAGTAATCAATGGATGCCAGAAGGCTTGAGCTTAAAATCCCTATCAAGTGCCTACTCATCCAATATCCTCAGACTAGTTTCTGGCTTGTGGCCTTCATCAGTCAGGAGCCTTGGATCTGAGAGCACTGCACCTAGATCTTAGGATCTAATGCAACCCTCCAGCAGTCACCTTTTATTTCCACTTAACTACGAAACTATGAGTCTTAAATTGAAAACACTTTAATATTTTCAAATCAAGCTTATCAGCTTATGTAGTCATATAGGTCTGAACTCAGTCCAGTACCTATACATTTTGGTGTCTTCAGTTCTTTAATAACCATATCCACCACTATTATTAGGCAGGATTGGTTTTAAGCCAATAAACATCACATGACCACCAAGTAAGTCAATCCTGCCTAATAGGATAGTGGTGGCTATGGTTATTAAAGAACCAAAGACACCAAAATGTATAGGTAATGAACTGAGTTCAGACCTATATGACTATATAAGCTGATGGGCTTGAATTGAAAATATTAAGGTGTTTTTAATTTAAGACTCATAGTTTCGTAGTTAAGTGGAGATAAAAAGTGCTGCTGGAGGGTTGCATTAGATCCTAAGATCTAGGTGCAGTGCTCTCAGATCCAAGGCTCCACACTGATGAAGGCCACAAGCCAGAAACTAGTCTGGTGATATTGGATGAGTACGCACTAGATAGGGATTTTATGCACAAGCCTTCTGGCATCCATCGATTACTCTAGCTTGCTGTGTGTGGCAATATGTATAGTGAGTTTTGCCTGTTTTAGTCAGAAAAATCTTGGAATTATTTTTTCTAATAATAATATCTTCTACTTTCATGTTAACACCATATTGAATAGGGCATTTAAAATAATAGTTATTATACATAGATATGGTTAAACATTTCATCAGTCAGCAAAATATAACTTTTCCTTTCATTGATCCTCCCAATCTTAGAATTTGGCTCAATTATCTAGAACCCTCACAGTAAAAAAAATATTCAAAAAATCCAATCTGTATTTGCCAAATATGCTAAATATAATTATTTTCCGGATAGTTTTAACATTTCATTGATGTAAAGAAGATAAATCAGAGACATTACATATTTATACAAGATGATCTCCAAATTTACAATTATCACAGATTTGCTTTACAAACATATCCTCAAATCCTTTTCAATATTATACTAGACCACATAAACCTCTTAATCTAATTCCTTGTGATTTAGATACTCTTACGTTTTTTTCATATTTTGTATAATCAGTACATATAATTATGATTTGAAGAATAACAATATATTTCATTTTGATTTTAATCACTCCATAAAGCTCTGAAACCCAAATGCATTTTGTAATCTCATTGCCCAAACCATCTATCGTGATTTTCCTGCCAAATTTTTTTCTTCTCTCCATACATCTATATCATTTCGTTCAATGATAAGACATTTTTATAATTATTTTAATGTGTATTCTGTAACTGATCATTAGTTTTTATTTTGCACTTTAAATAAAATTGAATTGAATATAACCAAATATGTATATACATCCTTCAATTTTTTTATATCTTCTTCACTTGTGCATGGATTTTCCTCTATTTCAGTGCTACTAATTAAGGTTTTTATATTCTCTTTCTCTATGCTCTTTTGTTGCTTGGGTATTAATATGTATAAACACATTACAAAAAAAATCAAGTCAGATGTTACATGACCTAATTTAATAAGCTTGTAATACAAATGTTATATATAGAGCTTGCAAATAAGTTTTTAACAAGCTTTGCAGAATATCCCCAATCCCAGACCGGTTTCTGCTACTCCTCGGTGAGGTGCTAGGATATTCAAGCATTAGATTAAAAATACCAGGACAAGCCCAGCACTTTATCTAATAGATAACTATTAAATAGAAAACCTGAAATTGTCAGACACGTGTATATTAATTTGTATTTGTAATATCTATATTAATCTCTAAATTTTTTCCTCAGTAATGAAAGTTTATTCATCAAAAAAAAAAAAGGTACAAATACAGTTAAATAAGAGGTTTATAAAGAATGGTAAAAATGAAATTCAGGAGCAACATATTGAAAGGGGAAGGATACATATGAAAAAAGAAAGAGATGTGGAAAAGGTGTGTATTAACCATTAAAGACAAATGAATGTTACAATTATGAATTATTTGTAAAGTCTAGAGTTTAAATATGAGTAGCATTTTAGAAGTACAATATTGAGAAATCCAATTTGTGAGAATAAGTTGAGAATAGGAAAACACTTGGAGATAACAACATTGGAAATAATAAATTTAAATAGGGTGAATCAATTACAATTAAAAATCATTAGACGAAACTGCGGTTTACTTTGCAATAATACTTGGATAAGATCATTTATAACAATAATGCTAAAACCGCTGTGAATAGTGTTTTTTTACTTTTTGTGAATGAGAAAATCAACATTGGCAACAGTCCCCACAGCACTCTCATCCTAGCCCTCCCCCTCAAAAGAAACAGGATTTAGGTCTCTGGGCCCCTCCCAACAACCAGACTCTCTCATTCAATCAGCGAAGTTGATTGTAGTGAAAAATTTTAATTAAAAAGTACAATTGAAAATTATTTGCAAAGTCTAGAAATCAAATATGAATAGTGTTTTAGGAGTACAATATTGGAAATCCAATTTGCAATAGATAATTTAAGAAATGGGAAAACACTTGGAGATAACATAAAATACGGACTAAATCAGTCTACTGTTCAGTTCTTTCAAATGGCCTCGAATATCTTCACAAGAGAGCAATCCCGAATACTTGGAAAAATTCTGGAAAAACTATGGAGAACAAAGAAAAAAAAAATATCCAAGCTTCAAAATGTCTCTGCTGAAAACCATTCTAATCCATCATGAAAATCACATGAACAGCAAAAGGCCAGCCCTATCAATAACAACATTGGAAGTAATAAAATTAAATAAGGTGAATCATTTGCAATTAGAATCATGATGCCAAACTACAACTTATTTTGCAATAATACATGGATAAAATCATTCATGACAATAATGTTCAAGAATTGCCATAAATAACATTATTTTTTCTATCTTGTGAATGAGAAAAACCAACGTTGGTAACGATCACCACAGCCCCTCATCCCAGTTCCCTCCCTCAAAAAAACTAGGATTTAGGCCCCTGGGGGTCCTTCCAACAACTGGACCCTCTCATTCATTCAACAAAATTAAGTGAAATGAAAATTTTCATTAAAAGGTAAAATCTCAGTAGAAATATTTTGTAATTTCAGTGGCTGCCATATATTTATATAGCGTTTTTATAAAAGTTGAAATTATTCTTACTTGTGATTACATTGTTGATATAGCTTGTATATGAAAAGAGAACTAATAAACTCCCCTTTTTAATAGGAATAGTTTTAGAGAAATTTAATTCCCTAAACTATGAAAAAGGGAATGAAACAGGGAATCTTTAGGCATTAATTAATCACTTGTAGCTAATGAAAAATGAGAACTATGATTATCATGCTTGCCATAAAGAGAAAAAGAAACTGCTTTGTTATGCATATAGACTAATGTTTACAAAAGAATTACATAATCTAATAAATTAATATACATATGTGCTCTGCGCACAGGTAATGAAGCTATTAATAAATTGTCAAAATTTTTAAGCGTTAATGAAGTAAAATCTTAACTATAATCTAATAAAGAGAAAATTAATATTACTGATGTTATCTATACGTATACTTTTATAAATGATCTTTTGTAGATGTTTATATAGAGATAACATGCGTAGGGGGTATGTATGTATGTATTTATATATATATATAGACATGTATAATAAATTTATGCAAAAATTAACTTAAGTATAATATATAATTGAAATATGAATTTAAAGATATAAAATTAGAATTTAATATAAAACATAGTTACGTTATTGAGTGCACAGGCAGTTTGTTATTATAAAGATAAGAAAAGGCTTTAACTTTTTTTCACAGGTGCTTTAAATGTTTATAATCGGCAAATGATGTAGTTTTTTGACTATAGAGGGAACTCTCAAATCTCAACACATGATAGTGACTTTATAGGGATAAGAATGGCCATCTTATCTTTAACCTAAATTCACATTTATATAGGCTAATCTGAAGCATCTTGATTTTAGAGCGTGAAGATGTTAATTTGTCAAAAAGAAGATAGTAAAATAAAATGATGGAAAGGTAAGGTAGAGCCAACTGGTTATTATATTAATAAAAATTATTTGCTTAAAGGTGTAAGAAGACTTTGATTATTTAATAGGAGAAAAGGTAATTAGTTGATTTAAATGTGAAGGGAGTAACATCTTGCCATTCTCAAATCAAGATGCTTCAGAGTGGCCTATATAAATGTGAATTTAGATTAAAGAAAAGATGGCCGATCTTAACTTTATAAAGTCTCTATCTTGTGTTAAGGTTTGAGAGTTCCCTCTATAGTTAAAAAATTACATCGTTTGGCCATTACAAATGTTTAAAGCACCTGTGAAAAAAGATTAAAGCTTTTTTTATTTATAATAAAATATGGTTATGTAAATTAATATGTATATTGTACTGGACTCTACACCACCGAGGTTGCCACTAGGCCACTGTCAACTTAGAACATTTGATTTACAGTGATCAAAAGTGATAATGATGTTCTGATATAAATGCCGCCAGCTAGACGCAGGGAAAGAGATCTTAAACATTATTCAGACAATTGAGTGAGAGGACACAGAATCAAATATCAGCCAAAATCAAATATAATTATTAATAGTTTTTAGATTTATTAAACAAAATTTAGACCCAAATTTCACCCTCTTATTTGTCTGAGAGTGCACGTGAATATTGTGGTATATCAAACACTTCAGCAGATAATTTTGTTTTCTCATCTAAGCTTATAGGGAATTATAATGATCTTTTTGCTATTGATTTATCTACCACATATTACACTATTTTTGATTTCTATTTTCCTTTCTTTAGAAAATTTTTAGTAAAGGCAATTTGAATGGAAGTTAACGAATAGTGTGGAGCGATTATTCCTTCATCCTGGAAAGACATCGGGACCAAAACAAGGATATCCTATACTTAAACATTCATGAGGGCTCCCATTTATTATATGGCCCTTAAGTTAACTTCCGTGCAGGTGAAGAGAAAAGATTATGATTTACATAAATTTAATATAATAAAAATAAAATCTCATACTCTATACGGCATACAAGAAAAATAGAACTACATAATCGATAAATCACCAGCCAAGAGATCCATTGTCTGCAAGAAATTCAGACACACATTAACCCCTTGTGACCAAAGCGATCCCTTCGAGCCCATGAACAAAAATTTAGACTTTCAACTGAGTTTGTGTGGAATTGGTAAGTAGTACACTTACGATTCTCACATCATTCAATCCGCCATTTTGTTATGATTAAAATGAGCTATAACTTTTATTTTTACAATAAAATTTGGATTTTTTATGAGTTTTTGTAAAATACAATTTTTAATTTTTTTATTTTTCTTTTTTTTTTAGATTTAATGACCGTAAATATGATTTACGATCCATTGAACTTGTTTTACAGCGTAATAATTACGTTCATTTACGTAAGGGCTTTTATAAGCTCTCTTAGTAGAAACAAATTTTTTTGTAAAAAAAAGTTAAAAGCTTAAAAATAAAAAAAAAAGATTATATCAAAAACGTATAAGGATTATTGTTGGATTTATTTATAATAATAATGACTTTTGATGCTTTCATAATTGGATTCAAATTTGAAGCTGATGCTAACATTTAGACAGGATTCTGTGAGTACATGTATTTGCATTCGTTTTATTATTACTTTTTATGTTATTGTTTTCTATAATTAAATATAATTAGATATAATATATATGATAATAATACAAGTGAAATAATATAAAAGCATTGGTCGTGGTTTGCAGACCGTACTGCCGCCGTCAGAGGGCGCGGCGACATCATCAACAACCGGCCTGAAAATGGCAAGTGATAAATTTTTTTACAAAACGCCTCAAAATCGACAAATAAAAATGCCTAAGGCAATATATGTACAGCAAATAAATCGAAAACTACAAATTAAAAAAAAATGCAAGAAAATGCTAAAAAATTCAAATAATAAAACCAAAAAATCATGAAAATTCCATTACGAGCTATACCCCCCCCCAAAATAAAAAAAAACGCCTCAAAATCGACAAATAAAAATGCCTAAGGCAATATATGTACAGCAAATAAATCGAAAACTACAAATTAAAAAAAAATGCAAGAAAATGCTAAAAAATTCAAATAATAAAAACAAAAAATCATGAAAATTCCATTACGAGCTATACCCCCCCCCCCCAAATCAAAATGTCTTCCCTTAAATCAACAAATAAAAATGCCTCAGACAATATATGTACAGCAAATAAATCGAAAACAAATTAAAAAAAAATGCAAGAAAATGCTAAAAAATTCAAATAATAAAACCAAAAAACCATGAAAATTTTATCAAGAGATATACCTCCCTCTACAATCTGACAATTCACAAAACATGGCGGCCAAAAAAAGCGGGAAAATATGAAAAAAATCAAATCATTTACCTTCAACATAAATATGCACCTAAGTTCATATTGAAAAGCAATTAATTGTTCTCTGGCTTTCAAATTACGGCATATGTAAATGGAGCAGTAATATTTAAATAATCAAAAAGCAATCATTACTGACCCCTCCCCACTAATCAAAACGTAATAAATGGTATCAATATTTTAAGATTATTTAAGTAACAGACCTAATAAGAATTCATAACACAGATTAATACGTAGTAAGTAATTAAATAGAATTATAGTAAGTTTAAAAGAGAAGATGGAAAAATTACCTTGTTGCATTTTTTTTTGTTCAAGAAATTGTTTTTCACTGTTATATAGATTAAATCACAGATTGTAGTTTCAAAATGACTATCCCCTTCCCCCATTTAGTGACTTTTCTAAAACTAAGAACTCATAACACAGATTAATACGTAGTAAGTGATTAAATATGGCAACAACGGACTAACTTTTATAAAATGTACTAAATCTTATGAATATTTAAAAAATCCAAACACTATTTGCACATGTGCTGTGCATTATTTAAGTAATAGATATAACTACTCAACACAGATTAATACAGTACATAGTAAGCAAGTTTAAAAAAGAAAGTGGGAAAAATTACCTTGTTCCAAATTCGGTTCAGAGCCATTTGCACAATGATGACTCGATCATGATGTTCTGCAAAATGTAGCTTTGTTGGTAAATTTCTTAACACTTTTAGCAATGATGATTCCAGCAGATTAAAAAAATTATTTAATAGAAGGTATCTACAAACACTAGCAGAGTTATTTAAATCAAGTTATGCACACACATATATAATATCCCAATTCATTTTAAAAATAATAAACAATTGTCCACTATATTCATATTATTTTCAATTATGTTTTTATTTAAACAAAGTTGCAAGTGCATCTACATTTTTTAATGAGAGATGTGTAATTACAAACATGAAATCTTCTCTCCCCCCCCCCTTACTTGACAGCAAAAAAATATACCGTAAATACTTTTAAAAGAAAAGTCTTTCAACATCAAATTATTTATCTTTAAAGCAATTAATTGTTATCTGGCTTTCAAATTATGACATATGTAAATTGATCAATAATATTTAAATAATAATCAATGTAAAAAAGGAATACACAAAACATAATTACCAAAGTCTTTTGGAACAGATTTTAACACTAGTAGTAAGAGCAAATATGGCAGAAATTAGCGGGAAAAAAAAGTTTTGAGTTAAAGTTTGCGCATATCTAATGTGTATTCTTCTCCATCAAAAAATAATCCTAATTAAGTTTGTCAAAAAATAAACATTATCCCAACAACTTGTATTTCTAGCAGTACAAAATAATTAACACGTCAAAATAGAACAAAGCTGGTATTTCAAAAGTCTAGTTCACTTATGTTTTAATTAAATTTGTTGGCTTTGGAAATTAAATTTTTGATGTAAAATCTCTATTACGTCATGATACCCAAAAATAATACCGGTCATCCTACTTTTATAGTATGCACTTTCATTTTGAAAGAACAAACTGTGAAATGAAATATGACGTAATAGAGATTTTACATCAAAAATTTAATTTCCAAAGCCAACAAATTTAATTAAAACATAAGTGAACTAGACTTTTGAAATACCAGCTTTGTTCTATTTTGACGTGTTAATTATTTTGTACTGCTAGAAATACAAGTTGTTGGGATAATGTTTATTTTTTGACAAACTTAATTAGGATTATTTTTTGATGGAGAAGAATACACATTAGATATGCGCAAACTTTAACTCAAAACTTTTTTTTCCCGCTAATTTCTGCCATATTTGCTCTTACTACTAGTGTTAAAATCTGTTCCAAAAGACTTTGGTAATTATGTTTTGTGTATTCCTTTTTTACATTGATTATTATTTAAATATTATTGATCAATTTACATATGTCATAATTTGAAAGGCAGATAACAATTAATTGCTTTAAAGATAAATAATTTGATGTTGAAAGACTTTTCTTTTAAAAGTATTTACAGTATATTTTTTTGCTGTCAAGTAAGGGGGGGGGGGAGAAGATTTCATGTTTGTAATTACACATCTCTCATTAAAAAATGTAGATGCACTTGCAACTTTGTTTAAATAAAAACATAATTGAAAATAATATGAATATAGTGGACAATTGTTTATTATTTTTAAAATGAATTGGGATATTATATATGTGTGTGCATAACTTGATTTAAATAACTCTGCTAGTGTTTGTAGATACCTTCTATTAAATAATTTTTTTAATCTGCTGGAATCATCATTGCTAAAAGTGTTAAGAAATTTACCAACAAAGCTACATTTTGCAGAACATCATGATCGAGTCATCATTGTGCAAATGGCTCTGAACTGAATTTGGAACAAGGTAATTTTTCCCACTTTCTTTTTTAAACTTTTTTACTATGTACTGTATTAAATCTGTGTTGAGGAGTTATATCTATTACTTAAATAATGCACAGCACATGTGCAAATAGTGTTTGATTTTTTAAATATTCATAAGATATAGTACATTTTATAAAAGTTAGTCCGTTGTTGCCATATTTAATCACTTACTACGTATTAATCTGTGTTATGAGTTCTTAGTTTTAGAAAAGTCACTAAATGGGGGAAGGAGATAGTCATTTTGAAACTACAATCTGTGATTTAATCTATATAACAGTGAAAAACAATTTCTTGAACAAACAAAAATGCAACAAGATAATTTTTCCATCTTCTTTTTTAAACTTACTATAATTCTATTTAATTACTTACTACGTATTAATCTGTGTTATGAATTCTTATTAGGTCTGTTACTTAAATAATCTTAAAATATTGATACCATTTATTACGTTTTGATTAGTGGGGAGGGGTCGGTAATGATTACTTTTTGATTATTTAAATATTACTGCTCCATTTACATATGCTGTAATTTGAAAGCCAGAGAACAATTAATTGCTTTTCAATATGAACTTAGGTGCATATTTATGTTGAAGGTAAATGATTTGATTTTTTCATATTTTCCCACTTTTTTTGGCTGCCATGTTTTGTGAATTGTCAGATTGTAGAGGGAGGTATATCTCTTGATAGAATTTTCATGGTTTTTTGGTTTTATTATTTGAATTTTTTAGCATTTTCTTGCATTTTTTTTTAATTTGTTGTTTTCAATTTATTTGCTGTACATATATTGTCTGAGGCATTTTTATTTGTCGATTTAAGGGAAGACATTTTGATTTGGGGGGGAGGTATAGCTCGTAATGGAATTTTCATGATTTTTTGTTTTTATTATTTGAATTTTTTAGCATTTTCTTGCATTTTTTTTTAATTTGTAGTTTTCGATTTATTTGCTGTACATATATTGCCTTAGGCATTTTTATTTGTCGATTTTGAGGTGTTTTTTTGATTGGGGGGGGGGGGTATAGCTTGTAATGGAATTTTCATGATTTTTTGTTTTTATTATTTGAATTTTTTAGCATTTTCTTGCATTTTTTTTTAATTTGTTGTTTTCGATTTATTTGCTGTACATATATTGTCTGAGGCATTTTTATTTGTCGATTTAAGGGAAGTCATTTTGATTTTGGGGGGGGGGGGGTATAGCTCGTAATGGAATTTTCATGATTTTTTGTTTTTATTATTTGAATTTTTTAGCATTTTCTTGCATTTTTTTTTAATTTGTAGTTTTCGATTTATTTGCTGTACATATATTGCCTTAGGCATTTTTATTTGTCGATTTTGAGGCGTTTTTTTGATTTTGGGGGGGGGGGTATAGCTCGTAATGGAATTTTCATGATTTTTTGGTTTTATTATTTGAATTTTTTAGCATTTTCTTGCATTTTTTTTTAATTTGTAGTTTTCGATTTATTTGCTGTACATATATTGCCTTAGGCATTTTTATTTGGCGATTTTGAGGCGTTTTGTAAAAAAATTTATCACTTGCCATTTTCAGGCCGGTTGTTGATGATGTCGCCGCGCCCTCTGACGGCGGCAGTACGGTCTGCATACCACGACCAAAGCATTTATTTTAATATTTGGTTGTCATTGAAGAACCCTATGTCCCACTGGATGGCACTGTTTTCGCACTAAAAGACATAAAAATGCTGTTTCCGCGGCCGACACCTTCGAACCTGCATTTTCTATAATACAACTTTTTTGTTGTGCTACAGATTGCAGGCTGCTATGTCGTGTCGCAGTACAGCATGTATGTTTTATGCAGCAAATACATTTTCCGAATATCGCACCGTTTATAAAATGGTTACGGAGAGGGTGTGTTTTTTTGAATTGGATGGAAATGTTGTTTTCATTTGTTTTATTTTTATTTTAAAGTATTGAAATGTTTCAATTTTGTAAAGTAATAATTAACAGACTTTTTATACCGTAGTGTATTGAAGTTTTAAGGAGTAAATGTTGACGAGATATATGTATAAAGTTATTTGGAATTAGGTAACCAGTCAAGTAACGTACTGTTCGTAACATTCCACGAGACAAAGAAGTTGTAACGTGTGTATATTTTTGAAATAAAAAAGAGCGTTTAACACAAAAATATCCCGTAAGAAAAGTACAATTTTCCCCGTTTTTTTTAAATGTCACACAAAAATATATTATAAACTTTTTATTATATATATTTGTCGTTGTTTAAAAAAGTTTTAGTTTCATTCTTTTCTTAGACTACTGTTATACTTTGTTGAATATAGTTTACGTTTATAGTTATCATTTATTTTATAGATGTTAGTAAAAAAAAATATTTACAAAAATACGATTTTGATATTTTTTATTTTAGCATTACAAACAACAGAACAATAACCCTAAAACTAACCCTAAACCTAACCCTAAAACTAACCCTAATCCTAACCCTAAAACTAACCCTCATCCTAACCCTAAAACTAACCCTAAACGTAACCGTAACAAGTTTTACTTTTAGTTATCATTCTGTTTGAAATAAAAACTAGCGGTAAACAACAACAAAAAAAAAAGCCGTAACCCCAGTAAAAAAATCTCCGATAGAAAGCAAACTAAAAAAGACGAATCAAATTGTAATTTGTTTATTTTATTTTACATTTATTATTATCATTTAATTTGTATACGTTAATAAAAAATAATATTTAAAATTAAATAATATTTAAAAAAGACGATTTTCTTTTGTTTTTTATTTTCGCATTACAAAAACACATCAAAATGATTATAATTAACAGCCCGGGAATGATCATATTTTATAATTTAAGCGTGAAAACTGTGCCATCGAATGGGATATAGTAGCTATTCGACGACAACCTAATATTTTTCTGATCTAGTTTTAGAAGTCTTTTGTTTATAAAAACGATAAACTTTTAGATAAAAAGCACATTTGAAATGTAAAATTTTTCACTTCAATTAGTTTGTGACTTAGTTTTTATTACATTTTTTTATATATAGATATAATATATATGTATGATAAAATACAGGTGAATATTATAAAACGTTTTTTTTTAATAATTTTTCTCACCTAGTTTAGAACTCTTTATTATATATATGCACATACAAAACACTATATATATGATAGAATTATATATATACATGCAGAAAAGAATATGTATACGGTAGAATTTGATATATACATATAGAAAACAATATATATATATATATATACGATAGAATTTTAGACAATACATTTGAATAATATAAAAACATGCACATCCACACTCATCATATAGCATGAGACATCCACTGTCATATTTCATCTCTCCCACACATATATAATCAGTGCTCATAATAAATTTGTTTATTTTGATATTTATTGATTTTTCTTGGAGAAATTTTTGTTTGATATTTATTTTTTGAGTACATTTTATTTAGTTGAAAAGAATACACATTTTAGGTCACACACCATTTTTCACTAATATAATATAATAAAAGTAATATATAATAATATTAAACTATACTATACATTACTATATAATTTACTAAAGTCCTCAACATCTTGTAAATTATTTCTGTTATTTTTTTCCCCACTAAAAACCAAACATATTTCTAACAGATACCTGCATGCAAGGACAACCAAACATTTCTAGCATATACACTGTTATAAAAGTAGAATATGTAGGACGGCTAGTAAAAATGGAATTTACCAATCACACTGTTTTTGTAATTTTTGCATAGAAAAATTATTTCAGATAAGACATAATATATATCATTTTTTTCCAGCATTTTGAGACACATATGATGAAGCTGTCTATGAAATTGTAATTTTAAGTTATACCTTTCAAAATTGAGAATTTGTGAACCAATGTAAAAATAAATATGTTTAAAAATGTAAAAAATTTCATTTTTTAATTTTTTTTTTTTTGGTAATGACTATTTTATCATCTTTATTACATTCTTTCATATTTGCATGTTTTAAAAATGTATATATATATATTTATTGTAATAAATTAGAAATTTCATTTAAAATTATATGCCCTGTAATTTTTTTTGACATTCAAAATGGCCGTTCAGGCCTCTAGGGGTTAAATTAAACTAATTTCAAATGAAAAGGGATGGGTGATATAAAAAGGAAAATCACTATTATCTAACAAAGCTTTTAACAACAAATAATAATAAAAGAAAAATGAATATAAAAAAATATCAACTTACAATACACTATCCAACAAAGTGATAAAAATAAAATCTTGAACTAATTCTTTACTACAATTTATTGATTCCATTAGAAAATACATATAATAAAAGAAATATTTATAAATCTATTAATAATAACTAAACTTCCATGAATAAGCCTATCATATGCTCTTTTTTTTACTTTTTCTTTAAGTATCAAGCTGAGACTTAAGTTCTGGTTAAAATATAAGAATATTCGGTTACTTTCATGACTTCACTGTACCCTTCTGATTTATTTCCACGGTGTGCTCAAGGTTGAGTTCCAGCAAGAGTACACTGCTGTTGTTTTGATCTCCAGTAAGCTGGTCACGAAGTATGAAGATCAATTTCAGGATCAGTTTTGAACTATGAAATTAAGACATGTTAATGATGACACAATGGTAGAGCTTCGGGGTTCATCTTAGAATGGTTCTAGAATGGCATACTTATGATTTTTTTCTTCAAGGCTAGTGGTTTCTGCATTCTGAATTAATGGTCGCTATCTCCAATAATAAGTGTATTCTCTTTTTTTTTTTAAAGTTGGGTTTTAGAATAGAAACATCTATAATAACAACCAGGCATATATTTTTTTTTTTGATAGTTTCTTTAACAGTTTTTTTTTTCATGTGTCAAAGCATCGGCCGGGACACGAACCCAGGACAACTGCTTGTAAGTCAGCTGTACTGATTACTTGATCACCAATGCTTGACGTTTCTTTAACAGTTATCTATTAGTAATCCACAATTAGCAATAAGCAATTCCGAATTAGCAAAAATTAATTGGCACTCAAGAAAAAAATCTCCCGCAAGATCTTAATTAAAAATCTAACCAGGGCCAGTATCTTAGTTTTCCTT
Organism: Epiperipatus broadwayi; assembly: GCA_028023455.1. Lineage (NCBI taxonomy): Eukaryota > Metazoa > Onychophora > Udeonychophora > Euonychophora > Peripatidae > Epiperipatus > Epiperipatus broadwayi. The sequence goes on from JAQFVV010012549.1 coordinate 2,829,989, forward strand.
TTCTTTTTAAATACCACTTAAATTTCAATTAATTAAAAAACTAGTCTCAGCTTTTAAAATAAAATTTTAGTTGGTTTTAATTACAATAGTTTAAAACCAAGACCAAAGAAACTTATTTTAACTAAAATCTTCTGAAAGTAAAATTACATAATTTCAAAATCTAATTGAATGTGTGCTCTATATATCTACTTATGATGGCATGCATTCTTACAAAATATATATATATTACAAAGTACATGGTCTTATATAACAGCATTTTTTTTGCCTTTTTTTTTATTATTATTTTAAAATGTTTATCTGTTGAAGCGAAGAAACTTTCCGGTTCAATATATATATATGTGTGTAGGAATTTTTATATTTAGGTATTTTGAAAAATATAAATATGTAATATAAGAATTTTTATATATATTACAAAAAACATAAATCAGTAAAAAATAAATAAGCAATATTCAGAAATATATATTTTGTTAGAAAATTTTCATAATTGAAAAAAAAGAAAATTGTTATCAATTTTAAATCTTGAGTCTCATTATCAGTATTTGAACTGTCATAATTATCATTTTGTTATTAGAAATATCTTTGGACTTGGCAAGTTAAAACAAAACAAATGAGAATTCTTTTTTTTGACTTGGTTAACCATATTCATTTTTCTCAAATTAGAATTTATAATAGTCATGATAAACAAAAATTAAAACTGATGCTTTATAAATAATGTACATATACATAGTGTTCCCAATGAAAATATGACTGGTTTTCTCTATTTGCCACAAAAATAGGAAGTGTTGATCACGAATTATAGCATAAAATGTGTTTCATTTCTTCATAGATCATTTTCAGTTCTCTCTCTGCTATCATGCAAACTACTTGGAAATACTCCTCTCTCAAGACTTCACGGTCAAATGTTGTTTGAATCATTTCAAATAGTTCAGTAGATCTATTTTTGCCCAACTTAAAATTTGATATTAGTGCAATGTGTTATCATGGATTAATCCAGAGATGATGCTGAAGTCTACTTAAAGAGAATTAGTCATCTTTCTTGAGATGCATTATATATATAAGTGTGCATTCATCCTCTTAAATATTTTATTTTTAAGTGCTTGAAAAGTAATTAAAATATTTTTATTTATTTTTTAAAGAAGGGAGAGCGATTTTATTTGTCATGATGATATATTTATTTTTTGATTATTTATAACTTTGATGCATAAAAATTATTTTATTTGCTGTCATTGATCTAGAGGCCTTGATGTGTGAACTTTGGGTATTATTTTTAAAAGGAGGATAGACACAATAAGATTACAATTTTTGCTTTGATTTACAATTGTCTTATCAAATAATTTGATTGATTTGAACTATTGCCTCAATTAATCTTTAGTTTAACTTTTTACATTTTTGTACCAAAAAAATTTGGTTTCAGATACAATCGCATAGTTCCCATTCCCCCAAATAGCTGCATCTCTTTTATAATTTAAGAATATTTAATCAATTCCTTTGCTTCTCTTTATCCTTCTTAAATTTACAAATCTTTTACTACATTTATTTTATGAATTTATTATCAGGAAGAGTTTCCAACAGTTTTTTTTTTTTTACTGATCTAAGATGTTATATAAATTTTGCCTTAATCCTAAAACTAATTGAAAAATAACTAGTTGTGCTGTTTATCTTGGATATTATTTTATATAACAAAATTTTATTCTCCTCTCTTCTCATGTATCCAAAACAGAATTTGATACATTTAATATGAGAAAGTAGAAAAACTTCTGAATACCACAATTAGTAAGCAAATCTGATTATGATTGTATCCAATTGTATTGTAAGAAATCATCAAAAAATTTTGAATCAATCCCATAATTCACAATCATTGATTAAAGTGAAGAAAGCAAACTACAGATTTACATTAATTCATAGATCAGATGATAATCTTTAAACTAATGAATAATTTAAACAATATAATGGTAAATGTTAAAAAGTCAAATTATTGTATAAATAGAAATGGTTTGCAAATCACATCTTTGTGAGATATTTTTCGAAAGAATCTTTTTTTTTTTTTGTAAAAAAATAATTTCTTATTCGGTGCAATAAGTAAGTAGTTTGTAATACTTATTAGAAAACATCTTCATTTGATTTAATAATAAAAAGTTAAGCTAATGTCCTCAGTGAAGATGCAGATAGAGTTTAATTTCATAAACTTTCATATCTAAATGCATATGTGATTATTTGTTATAAAAATAAAAGTCATAATTTTAAAAAACCATTTAATTATTTGAATTATTAATTAAATTAAAGTTTTGATAGCAATAAAACAAAAGTCTAATTTAAGGTCAAAGAAAAAAAAAATTCACATTACATAGTTTTCTTAAAATAATATTAAATCAATTTTTGTTTTTAGTACCATAAAAGCTATTCCAAAAGATGTCAGCAAACCAATGAAGAAATTAGTATTAAACAAAATTCCAAATTTAGGAAAATTCCATGATTTCAGTGATTACTTGACACAGTAAGTATATATTATGACTAATTGTATATGATATAGATAAATGGTTAGATAAAAATATAGTTGAAAGAATATCTATGTGGGTGCTATTCGTAGATAATTATATTCAATGGATATATAGATAGTGATAAATACTTTGTAAATTCTTCAGGCAATAGAGTATCTATCATCATAGGGATGGTAAATTAGTTTTGAAATAATTCTTAGAGAATAAAAAAAGAAATCATATTAAAAATCTTATGAATACTATAGAAATTATTCAAATGGAAGTCAATCTCTAATAATGTGCTATTTCTGAAATATTATAAATTTCCACACAATCGCCCGCCATAGGTGGTTAAAAATGAGACACTTTCTTCCTGCGATGGGTTAAATAGATTTGTACAATTCACTATTTGATTATAACATCAAGCACATGATAGACTCAAGCCCTGATTTAAGCATGGTCTGTAAGAGTTGGTGTATATAAAAAGTACATTCTAAACTTAAGTGATTCACTTAAGTTTTTTAAACTCTTACTGGTGGGCGAGTGCATGGAAATTTATAATATTTCAGAAATAGCTCATTATTGGAGATTGACTTCCGTTTGAATAATTTCAAAGTTTTCAAACACTTTATAATAATAGAATAAACAGAGCAAAACTCTCCATACAGTATTGCCACCTGTGCTAAACATAGTAATCAATGGATGCCAGAAGGCTTGTGCATAAAATCCCTATCTAATGCCTACTCATCCAATATCCCCAGACTAGTTTCTGGCTTGTGGCCTTCGTCAGTGAGGAGCTTTGGATCTGAGAGCACTGCATCTAGATCTTAGGATCTAATGCAACTCTCTAGCAACCACCTTTTATCTCTACTTAACTACTAAACTATGAGAATGAAATTGAAAACACAAAAAATATTTTCAATCTAAGCTCAATAGCTTAAATAGTCATATGGGTCTGAACTCAGTTCAGCACCCATACATTTTGGTGTCTTTGGCTCTTTTACAACCATAGCCACCACTATCCTATTAGGCAGGATTGGTGTTAAATCATTAAGCATCACATGATCACATTTCCTATACTAGCACATTAATTGTTGATAAACAGAGCAAAACTCTCCATATAGTATTGCCACCTGTGCTAAACATAGTAATCAATGGATGCCAGAAGGCTTGTGCATAAAATCCCTATCTAATGCCTACTCATCCAATATCCCCAGACTAGTTTCTGGCTTGTGGCCTTCGTCAGTGAGGAGCTTTGGATCTGAGAGCAGAAACTAGTCTGGGGATATTGGATGAGTAGGCATTAGATAGGGATTTTATGCACAAGCCTTCTGGCATCCATTGATTACTATGTTTAGCACAGGTGGCAATACTGTATGGAGAGTTTTGCTCTGTTTATCAACAATTAATGTGCTAGTATAGGAAATGTGATCATGTGATGCTTAATGATTTAACACCAATCCTGCCTAATAGGATAGTGGTGGCTATGGTTGTAAAAGAGCCAAAGACACCAAAATGTATGGGTGCTGAACTGAGTTCAGACCCATATGACTATTTAAGCTATTGAGCTTAGATTGAAAATATTTTTTGTGTTTTCAATTTCATTCTCATAGTTTAGTAGTTAAGTAGAGATAAAAGGTGGTTGCTAGAGGGTTGCATTAGATCCTAAGATCTAGATGCAGTGCTCTCAGATCCAAAGCTCCTCACTGACGAAGGCCACAAGCCAGAAACTAGTCTGGGGATATTGGATGAGTAGGCATTAGATAGGGATTTTATGCACAAGCCTTCTGGCATCCATTGATTACTATGTTTAGCACAGGTGGCAATACTGTATGGAGAGTTTTGCTCTGTTTATCAACAATTAATGTGCTAGTATAGGAAATGTGATCATGTGATGCTTAATAATAGAATACTATATTTAAATATTTTTGTTCTTATAATCTTTAATTTTTTCAATAATTATTATTTCAGTGAAATTATATTTGAAATGATCCATATCTTAGAACAAATTATAAAAATTTAAATTAATGATTGTTTAATATATTTAAAATGATTTCATATTATTTCATTAGCTCTTCACATCATTATTTATTTATTTTTTTAATAATACTTTGTATTTTTAAATCAATATTGTTATTTTTATAAACATTTGATAAATGAATGGGGTTTGTAGTAGATTTTTTTGATCTTTTTATCAATAAAATTTATGCTTATATTATTCCATTTATCATAAATGAAATAAACAGTACTTTATTTTTGACCATTCCTGTACCATTATTTTACTTATAAATGTGAATAAGTTTATTCTATTTAAAATTCATAATCTATTCAACAAAATAACAGTAGGTTTCAAATTATCATATAAAAAATAAATTGCGAATTCATCTTTATTAAGTGTTGTGTTTACTCTTAGTATTTGATAAATATTTTTATTTGGAAATATTTAGAGATAATAATTTTTCTGAAAGTGAGGGTGAACTTGATGGATCTCATAATCAGATAATCGCAACTCAGAATTTGCCTGGAAGGGGAGCACTTCCAACTCACAAAAATGCTGTGAGGTAAGAAATATTTTCTCTGTATTTTTTTTTTCTTTATTAAAATTATTTCGTATACATTCTTTCTTTTTTTAAGACTTACAGAACTTGGGCCTCGCTTGACTCTTAAGTTAATAAAAATTCAGGAAGGGATTTGTGATGGGGAAGTTCTTTTTCATGATCACATTAAGAAAAGTCCTGAAGAACTGAAAATGATGAAAGACAAAAGAATTGAAAAAAGGTTTTGTAAATATTTTGCATTATTTTAAAATTATAAGTGTTTAAAAAATTATCTAATAGTGCAATATCCAATTTTATTGTTTAATAAATTGCATTTTATAAAAATAGATATAAGTGATGAATCTTTAAAAAAAAAAAATTACATTGCAGTATTATATTGAAATTGAATGATTATCTATGAAAAGTGAATCAAACAATAAAATAAGGAAATGAATTTACCCATAAATTAAATAATATAGTTTAATAATTCCACAATTAAAAGGAATAGTTTACTTACTCACATTGGCAGCTCTAAAGTTAAAATAAATAAACTAATAATCATCAAAAATGGAAAGAAATGTAATCCACTCTGGTGAGGTCCCTACTATCGCATTTTATACGCATATTATCGAGGTTATAGCCTCAGTAAATATTACTTACGTAATCAATGTGCGTTTAATAAATTTATAATTACAATGTAATATAAAATAAAATTTTATATAAATGCAATAATTGTATATATATTATAAAAATAATACTGAAAAGATTTAAAATAGTTTACACTACATTAGTAAAGGCAAAAAATATGTGCTGGAAAAAGCTTTTCTGTATTATTTTTATAATATATATATATAATTATTGTTATTATATAATGATAATTTATTTTATATTAAATTATATGTGGAGGAGTGCCTAATATTGCAAAATTAAATATCCCAAATTTTCATTTGATTATGAAAATAACATTTTATGAGAATTATCTTTAGCTATCTTGTTATAGTGATTTCAGTAGTAATAAAATGAATGCCATTGTCATTACTAAGTTTTTTTGTATATTCTAATAATATTATTTATTAATTCCTTTATTTCTTATAATACTACTGCTATTTAAGTATATCACATACACAATATTCAGTTTATTAATCACTTAATATATATTTAAATAAGATTTAAAGCCTTAGACAAATGTTTAAAATCAGTGCCCCAGTATGCATACAGAGCATCTTATAATGTACATGTTATATACAAGAATATTAATTTTATTGTCAACAATAAGATTATAACTTTATCCTATATCGCACTGGTCTCTATAATGAGCAAAGATGAAATCCATGCGAGTATTAAGTTACGATCATGTGATTGGGACTGGGGTTCTTATTATTATTAGGTCATTACAGCGATATATATCTTATAAAATCTATCAGCAATTCAGGTGCATACATTAATATGTACACCCATAAAACATTACGTCAATACACATTAAAATATGCCAAACTTCCCTTTCAATGTATGTCAGTAAGGGAGTGGGGAATGTATATCACTATTTAGCATAAGAATAGGAATGTCATATCTGCATCTATATTTATTTAGCATGAGAGCAGAAATACCACGTCTGCATCATGTATATTTAGTATAAAAGCAGGAGTACCGCATGTGGTTCTCTATACTTGAAAGAGAGCAATGTAAAACAGAATTATTGACAAAATTCTTATTGTAAACTTTCGATAACTTAACATATTCACGCCTATCACTAATATTGATTACATATGTAAATAATATTAAGTAGATGCACATTTCAAGCTCATCATCTCCATAAGTAAACAACGGATAAATCCACACATTTGAATTATTTAAGTTCCATTACTTACTTTATTATAAATTCCAGAAAGTTATAGCAAATATTTAATCATTTAATACATATAAAATAAACTTCAAAGAATGATTTAAATTTAGGTCATCTGGGCTGTTTAACAATCTTAATTTCTCATCCACTCTTGCCTTACATTTACATTTTATTATGAATTTATGTAAGATTACTGTGATATTCAAGGTAAAATTGCTTATATTTTTAACTGTGATTTTGATCATTTTATTAATTTAATTTATAAATAGTTTATTCTTATAATAGTATTAACCATAAATAAACCTATGTGAAGCTTCCCTTATCTATACATAAAATCAAAGTACTATTTAAAATCTTAAATATTTAAGAATTAATTATTAGTTTATTACTACAAAATATACACAAGATCATTATCATCAACCATTATCAATCCACTGCAGGATGAAGGTCTCTCCAAGTTCAATCTATCTTCTGCGATCTTTAGCTTCTCTTCTCTACATCATCTCTGCACACTTTATTATTTCATCCATCCATCTCACATGTGGTCTCTTTCTGGGTCTTTTAAAATCTTTTGGAATCCAGTTTAAGATTTCAACTGTCCATCTATTATCATCTCTTCTAGCAATAGGCTCAGCCCAAGTCCACTTCAGTCTTAATTTTTTCAATGAGGGCAGTAATACCTGTTTGTTCTCTTACCCATATATTGCATTTTCGATCTCTTCTTGTTACTCCTAACATGCATCTCTCCATATTTTTTTGTTTTTATACTAAAAGTTTATATTACAGTTAAATTTTACAATTTATGAAATGAAAATGTCGATATAACATTTAACTTTAAGTTCAAACAAGTTCATAGTCATAAACATGAGTATCCTTTATTTGCGTTCAGAGTTCTGATGTATTTATCTTGGTTGTTGAGTGTAGATACACTTTTTTTAAAAATTTTATATACAGCATTTAATGTTGACAATTCCTTTTAAAGGTAACTCTTTGTAAAAAATTTTAAATTGTTATCGAGAGTGAGCAATCCATGGTATTTTGCTAAGGCAATTTGAAGACTTTCCATTTGAAATTGGTTCCCATATTTGACAAATCCTTTTAAACTAGCCTGCTATTGATTTTAGGAGCAATGAAGCTAATTTTATCTAGACATTTGTTAAAACTTAAATTTTAGATATGGCAATTTTAGAATGCTGTTAATTATTAAATTTCTCAGAAATGCAATTTTAAATTATTTTTCTTTTAAAATAATGTCAGTCCTAATACATGGAGCATGTGCATTCAGGAATTAACAAATCTTTCATGAAGTGCTTTATAAGGTTTAGAGCATGAATTATACATTATTAATCTCCCTTTTTAATATTTAAACTTATAATTGCCTTACACAATATTAAAAATTATCTTAATACTTTAGAGAATCCTTACAATTAATGTAAAAATAAATAGCAAATATCATACCTATACACAACATATCACATGCCTATTTGTTAATGCTATGAATTATTTATTATTATATTCAAATTATTTTAATTCTTCCCTTACATCGTCTAGCTTATCTCTAAAAAGTGGATGCCTTATGCAATATTAGACCACCCTATCTTTGCCTGTTATAAAATAATGGGTAACTATAATCACTTGAAATGATTATATTTCATATTACCTACACATCCAGAAAAAAAAAAAAAGTTAATAAATAAAATAATAAATTAACAAATAATAGAAATAATTTTTTTTAGCACCTGTATTCATAAATAAGCAGTAATATTTTTTTATAATACTTGTGTATATTCTATCATCTTATCCAGATCATCTCCATGTTCCTCACGTAGATTTTATCAGACTTTGCTGGGGGGGGGGGGTCATCCTAACAAAGTCCTTCCTAATTTCATGCATATTTAGAACTGAGATCTTGCTTTATTCAGATCTCCCTTTTATGTTAAGCAGATAACACAAAGTTTTGGATGGCTTTTTTTTGCCAAGGGTCATCATCTTCCTATATCTTCAAATGTTTGATTTTTATTTATTCTTTTGCAGATATTCTTACTCATTCTCTTTTCTTGCCTCAATAGTTAAGTGCTAAAGAAATTAACTATTTTTTTCATAATTCCATTAAATTTTGACAAACTTCCTTGCTTATAATGATCCTTCTAAATATAAATTTCTTACTAAAATAGGCAAAACTATCTATACATTAGAATCACTCAGTGCAAACCAGATTAATCAATGGATGCCAGAAGTCTTGTGCATAAAATTCCTATCTAGTGCCTACCTCATCCAATATCCCCAGCACTAGATAGGGATTTTATGCACAAGCTTTCTGGCATCCATTGATTACTCTGACTTACACTAAGTGGCATTACTGTATGGAGAGTTTTGCCTGTTTTAATAACAGTTATGAGCAAGCATAAGAAATGGTGATCATGTGATATAAATTTCTTTTTATGTTTTGCTTCACCATGAAGGTCTATATCATCTTGGCAACAAAATTCATTCTCTAAAGTAATTACGTCTTTACCTTTTGATTCATTCTCATAATTATATATAATATTTTCTTTAGCATTTTTATAAATATCTCTTTAATCCATCTTCACTACTATCTTTTACATCAATTATAATCTTTTCTTTGTCAAACTTTTTTTTATTTATGTTTGCATCTGAATAATCATCTATAACAAGATATTTATGTCAATCTTATTTTATGATCTCAACCTCCACATTATTGTTATCCATGGGTTCTACCTTCTGCAATGTTGATTTGTATCATTAATATTACCATCTGCCTTATTTATATCTTGCATATTCATTTTACTTTTTTCATTACACTCTATGTTCAATTTATTTTCTAATCTTAACTGACAGTTTTTCAAATATCTTTAAATAATACATTATTCACATTATTTGTCTCATTCCTATTAGAGTTCCCTTTCACAACAAGTTTTAGTGCTATATCACACTGAGATTTAACCATTCCTTCACTAACTTCTTTCAGCATTTCCTTTTTAGATTCTTGACTATTCACTTTAGATTTACTTTCATGGATAAGATCCAGCATACTTTCAACTTTAGAATCCTCCGATGATAAAGTTTCTTCTACATGTGTTTAGTTTCCTGGAGGTCTGAACCTAATTTCACAAAATTTTATTTTTTTTAAATCATCCACTTTAGGTTTTTCCATTATACTCTATCTCCCATTTTCTCAAATAATTGATTCATTTTACTCAACAATTTATCTTCTTTTTGATTTTCTTTCATTTTCTTTTGATTTTCTTCCACTTTTAGTTCATTCTTTTCCATTTTCTTAAATAGTTGTTCTCTTTTATTCAACAATTTATCTTCCAAAGTAAGTATCTGCTTTTTCTTCTATTCTTGGGTATCTCTTTTTAAGACAATCTGCTGATATTTTGCTTTCTTTATTACCATGCTTAATTTTTTGAATGTCACTTGTGAACTAATGTGTTTTAACAATAATTATTTCATAAATAAAATTCTTCCTTAGAACCAGTTCCCAAACTTCACACAACATTCCTATGCTCTTTTTATTTCTGTACCATCTGTCTCTTTCTAGTATGTGTTGATTTAATTGTAACTGGAATATAAATTTTTAAGCTATATACACATATCGTGAGATTAGTATTATCCCTGTCTTTAAATTGCAGCACTGAATATTCTATCTTTAGAGTTATATAAATTATTTCATATTTTATTTCTCACATAAAATTTACTTTATTTTTTTTCTTTTCATTAATCATCAATAGTAATTAACAATTTATTAATTGCAACTGAAAACATTTTGCATAAGCATATGTTTTTACTACAGATATGACATATGGTGAACAACATTGAATTCGCCCAAAACCAGAATGCAACTGGAAATTTTAAGCATTGAAAAATTTCATGAGAAATGTGGAATTCTTCAAAAATTATTCTTCAGTTAATTGGGTTATCTCTCTATTTGAAAGGTAAAATAAGGAAATAAAACCCACACTAATGTGGAGTTAGTTTATCTAAAGACTAATGTTTTCGGTATTCATTACTATTTAAGATAATGTGTCAGGAGATGGGTTTTTTGAAAAGTAAAGAAGTAGTAACTTTATTTTTGTACAAAATTTTCTTTATACTTAAGTTTTTTAAAATTAAAATGTAATCCAACTTTATAAACATTTTTTTCTTTTTATTATGTTTAAGGTATCACTTCTCTTATGATACATAGGTATATATGTTATTTTACCATATTTAAGCAAATGTGTGTGGAAGATTTGATTACCCACTATAAATTTATCATACCATTAGCCAATGTATAACATATATATTTCTTACAATGTTATATTTCCATTATATTGGGTGTTTTATTATAAATAGAAATTATTTCCATCCATTATGAGATATGAATATCGAGGCATTGGTAGGTTAAACATATATGCGTGTGTTACCAAGTGCTAAAAACATTTAAATGTGGATATTCAAATGTTTCATATCTCTAGTTTACCTTATGAGCAGAGGTTATTCCATGAAAAGAAGTATAGCGAGAGATTGGTCTGAGAAATTTTACACTGGATGATAGCTCATGATTTAATTTGCTATAGAGGAATTCACTGCAAATCTGGAAGAATTGATTGGTTATATGTTATAATGCAATATTACATACACAAAGGGTTAGAGATAAAAACAATACAGTTAGTAATAAAACATAATATAGGAAGAAAATAATAAAAAAAGGTTATGTTTATATTACACATTATATACTATGAACAAACAGAATCTTTTAGTATACGATAACATATACAATGTTTTTCATAATGCCCTTCTTAGGATATACATATAAAATTTGACATTGTTTAATTATTTCATAAAGTAGAAATTATTTTAGCATAGTACATTAAATATTTCAACATTCTCATTAGAGTAACATTTTCTTAGTAATATAATATAAATTATAGTAACTTAATAATTTTCCAATCCATATAGGATTTTGATCCTTCAGCTCTAAATTTATTTTAATGTGGAAGATGGTTTTGTTGTCAGTAAAACACATAGATTTTCCCCCCAGTTTCTAGTCTTACTTTAAGTATATATAGATCATACTTGCTTCGAAATGTCTATATTATTTATAAATCATTATTTACATTTTTTTGCAGGAATAAATAGTATAAAAAAATAGTTTATATTCCATATTACTTTTTTTTAACCTAATGATATACACATATATAGTAGTCACACAGTTTAAAAAACATCCAAAGTCAAAAAAAATGTTTGTAATTTAATAGACAGTAATCTTAAATCATAGGAAAGCATTTCTCAATTGGAAAATAATTTAAAATCCATATGAAATAGAGACGTTATATATAGAGCTTGCAAAACAAACCCTTAACAGGCTCAGACCAGTTTCTGCTACCGGCGTCCTTAGTGAGGTGCTAGGATATTCAATCATTAGATTAAAAATACCAGGACAAGCCCAGCACTTTATCTAATGTATATCTATTAAGTAGAAACTCTGAAATTTTCAAACATCCATATGTCTTTCAATCCAGCTATCTAACTTAAATAGCCATATGGGACTGAACAGCTTTATTAAATTAGGTCATGTGTCATCTGATTTGATTTTTTGTAATTTTATTTTTTGCTATGATGGCTTCGGTGATTTTCGATTGCTAAAGCTATTAATACATGGTGTATCCAAACTTAGTTCAGTCCCATATGGCTATTTAAGTTAGATAGCTGGATTGGAAGACATATGGATGTCTGAAATTTTCAGAGTTTCTACTTAATAGTTATACATTAGATAAAGGGCTGGGCTTGTCCTGGTATTTTTAATCTAATGATTGAATATCCTAGTACCTCACTGAGTATGCCAGTAGCAGAAACCGGTCTGAGGTTGGGGTATTCTACAAAGCTTGTTAAGGGTTTGTTTTGCGAGCTCTATATATAACATTTGTAAACACAAGTTTATTAAATTAAGTCATGTGACACCTGACTTGATTTTTTTTTAGATAGAGACATGATAAGTTAGCACTTATTCATTTTTTTGTCATTTACGACAAATATAAAAATTAAATTTTGGTTAGAGATTTATTTAATTAATGGGATTGCACAAATGGATAGTTTCTTTTTCTAATCTACAAATCTTGCAACTTTTATCAAAAATTCATTCCCCATGAATTATTTTAAGTAAAATATTATAATAAAACATCCATAAGTACATTTTATGTAATTATTTATCAGAAACAGGTTCCAGAAATACAAATTTCCATCACGTTCAGACCTGTTTTGCAGAGAAACCATATCAAAATTGAATATTGGGAATGTTAGAGAATTCATTATAATAAATATTAAAATTACCTACTACATCTGTATATTTTATTATCCCTATGTTATAAGAACTGAGAAATTAACCATGAGTTCTGTATCTTAAATTAAAACAGAAAAAACTCTCTAGTTATTGCCACTCAGTACAAGCCAGAATAAAATGTACCAAGATCGTAGCAGTACATATATATAATTTTTGGCTAAAAAATTATTAAAATAAAATGCTCATAAATAACGCGAAGGTTAATAAATAAATAAACTATATGTAAGTCAGAATAAAAGTCTAAAGAGTTTTAGTTTCTGTTATTAGTAGTTTAAATAAAATACAGCTTGATAAAAAAAAAAAAATCAAAGGTGTACAATTCAGTTTGAGAGATTGTTATTTATAAAAAGTTTAAAGAGTTTTTTTTATTAAACAAAATGCACGTTGCTAAAAAAAGAAATAATTTATAAAAGTTACTATTAATTAATTAGAAGGGGGAGAAGGTTTAACTTGATAAAAGTTTAAGAATAAATCTCTTTTTGTTTAAAACTATTTAAAGAAAAAGAAAAAAGTAATATTAAAAAAAACACCTAAAACTTGATTTTGAAATATATATGTGCGATTGTAAACATAAGGAATAGTATAAGAAAATGATGTGCGTGTTAATAAAATGAAATGAGAAAGATAAAATATTGTAACACATAATTCGCAATGGCTATGAATTTAAAAACAACAAGTTTGCGATGGCTACTAAATGAAAACATGTAATTAAAAGCTTATCTAAGGAATGTGTTCGAAAACAGTGGAGGAACTTCAACAACAAATATACCTGTGTCTCGTTTTATGCGGTAGATAGGTTCCTGGGAAAACGCGCACAAAAATAAACGTAACTTACCTTGAAAAATGGGGGATATGTTCCAGTAATTTTCAGAAGTCGCATAAAAGCAAAGCAACAAGGAAAAATTACTTTAAAATTCGCATTAAAAAAAATAAGGAAATAAAGTATGACTAATAAAAAATTTCACATATTTGAAAAAAATTAATACATGACAAACTTTTTATTAACTACAGTATTTAATTTTACATTTTTTCATACATATTTTAATCATTACTGCTGTTTAACAATATGTGTTCATTTGTGAACTAGTAAGAAATCAGATTCGTGATGTGATGTACAACTAGCGCCACTTCCAATCTTGAGCTGTGTTAATGGTTTTCTGTTTCTATATTAAAAAAATGAGATCGCAATCAAAACAAAAAAAATATACATTATCATTAGAAAGATTATTTTCAGTTTATAAAATCAATAAAATCTTCGTTATTATTTATTTTAAAAATCTAAAAAAATATTTATTTCTGTTAATATCTAAAAAAATACGTTTTAAAAGTTTAAATTTTTTGAATATTTATTGTGATATTTTTATATGTACGTATAAATCTATTATTATTATTTACTCATTAGTATAAATAGATTATTTACATAAAAGCTAAGATTCTAAATACATCTTCAGGCCATATTCACGTTAGCTGCTAATATAATGTTATATTTTTGGAAAAAAAAAAAAGTATTTCAAGTCAAAATAAGTTATTAATAATTTAAATTTCTTGATATCTAATAAATATAGTGAAATATGAAAGATATTAAGAAGAAACATGAATTGCATAACCTCAAAATCACATTAAAATAATAAAGTCAGATGGCGGACATCAAAATGACAACAGGCCATCCTAATAAATAGTCCAGTTTTTCATCGGACAATCAGTTCAGATAACAGTTCAGTTCAGATTACAACCAGTCAATCAATCAGTCAATCTATTATGTATCCAGAACCAGAGACCATGCAGTGCTGAGCAGCTTTTAGGAACATATTACCTTGCTTCAGCCCATAGTCTTAATAAGATCAGCAATTTACCCGGTAAAGTGATGCTTTCCTAACAACTTGAAAAATCGCCAGGAATATTTAACTGTCTTAAAGAAAAATGCCTTGGAATACTAAGCAGTAAATCTCCACAAGAAAACCTCAAATCTAACCGGTTAGAAATATTTCCATGTAAAGTAACAACCAGCAAGAAGTCCACGTTCAAATCCTAGGTTATAAATAACATTTTTCTTATGTCCATTTTTTTAAGTAGAGTAGCCATTGCAATAATTTGAAGCCTCCCAGAGTCAATTAATAATGAACTCTATAGCATGCATAAAAGAACTATTGATGTGCGTGTTTTTGAAATGTCGTGTGTGAATACTCTTTTGTTATATTATATTGATGTCATGTATCTATGTAAATGCCTTGTATATTTAATGCTTTATAACTTAACATTGTGTGTGGTCGTTATAGATAATTATCACTGTCTAAATTAATTAAGTTCTTATAAGAGTATTTAAGAATTACAATAATAAATATCTAGTTAAATAAATTAATAAGAGTATTTAAGAATTACAATAATAAATATCTAGTTAAATAAATTATCTTTAAGCTTAATTTTGTCAGTCAATTCTTTTTACCACTAGTTAAAGAAATAATTTATTATGTATTACAATAGACTGAGCTGGTCATGCGAGATTTCGAGCGCTGGATTATGGGCCTACTGTCCAAACACTTTCTAGTAACTAGCTGGCGCCCAGGGTTACTCCGAAACAAATAAAGTGCTTGGATAGAGGGGGTTTGAATCTAGCAGTCGAGGTGGGCCACGGTCTGGAAATGTGATCATGTTATGCGTTGCATAGCTTAGTCTGACTGTGGATATTGTTATTAGCTCTGCTATCGACGATATTCTCCTCTCTGCTCGAAGAGCCGGTTCGTTCACGTAATATTTATAATATAAAATTATAAATTTACGATAAATAAGGTTTAAACCCAGTTAAACCAAGTAAATAGAGTACGCTGGATCTTCTAATTGGGCCCAGCACAGATGGCTATTCCCAACATAGGGCTGAACCTCAGAAACAACAGTAATTAAATACTTTGTTTCTTGTTTGAAAATAAAATTTTTTAAAGAAACGCTAAATTGCGTAATTGTATTTTAAAGTGGTATATATATATAAAAAAGAATTGACCGAAACTTTTTTTTCTTTAAATGTAAAGAGATTTTGATATTTACGTTATTCCTTTAAATTAGAGACAGTTGGATATTTTGGGTGGAGTTAAGATATCAAGAACGGGTAGAGAAAAAGGACAAGGGGGTGGCGTCAGTCATATGTTCCGTCTTAATAAGAAAATAAATAAACAGTCCGTATTTAAATTTAGTGAAATAGAAATATTGTTTCAAAAATGGAGGAAAATAGAAAAAGAAGATATATCTGAGACACAGACGATGATGAAAATGATGATGGACATGATGAATATGATGAAAGAAATGCGTCAAGAATTCAAGCAAAGTTGGCAATAGTTTAAAGCTTGAAACAGTAAGATTCAAATTTGAAACTTAAGTTTCACTTTTTCTATCATCTCTCACCCACCACCTTTATCCTGCCTAAATTTAAACTTTTGGTATTGAATTGTGTGTGTAGGGTATTAAATATATAAGCATCTGTCGAATTCGCCGTAAACGCACACATACTTCGATAGCAGATTTAAATAGTAAATGAAAATATTTTGATATAATTTCAAAATTTTTTTTTTTTAGTTATACAATGTTTATATAGCTTTATCTATTTTATTTTAAGTTATAAACTTTCATTCATTTATTTCTAATTTTCTAAAATCTTATTTTAAAATAATAACTTTGAAACTCGATTTTAATTTTAAAAGTGTAAAAATAAATTATAAATCCTCTGTGTATTTGAAATTTTGCAAGTCATGGTCGGCGGGAGATAATGGGTTAATTAAAAAAAAAATTTCCTAAAAGTTTTAATTGCTGTGAAATGTTAAAAGGTATAAAAACAAATCTGAACAATAGAAAATGTAGTTTTCTGATTTAATTAAAATCTTCAATTCTTACTAATGCAGTGATTCTCCTAGGGGCAAATAGATCGATCTGAAAATTGAAAGATAAAAATAAAACATGGTCAGTATAAAAGGATAAAAATTAATTTAATTGGTGCTTTGCTTTGTCTTGAGTCTTCTGAATCCTGATTTGATTCATGTGCCTCTGTCAATCAGAAATTAATTTTTCATAGAGGGGAATATTTTAAAATGTTTGAGTAGAAAGTGACAGAGCTATTCTCCTCCGGAAATTGTCAGTCAAATGCCCGAACCTCCACATGTGCCCTTCAGAAGTCGAGTAATGGGAATCTGCTGTCAAGATAGACGGAAAGCTACCATCAATATCAAAATGAACACCATAATCCGAGTGCTAGGAAAGGGAAGCTGCTGTTATAAACTAAACGGACAATACGCGACTAATCTGAAATGTGAAAATTCATCTTTTTTATAAAACATATACCTGTACCCAAGATCTTTAGAGTACTCTAAATTTCTATTTCCAAGCTATAGCTAAACTTTATAAATTGTGTACTTATAAAATATACTTATTAATCTAAATTCTGTAAATCTTTTCTAATAATTTGGCTTACCTGACTGTTTTCTATTTTTTTGGGTATATATTTCTATTTTGCATTTTTACTTTAGTAATAGCATGCCTATAAGATTTTCGACCGGACTCGGCCAATCTTTAAATGTAAATAATAATTAAAACGATTGCCATATTGTGCGGTGATCGAAACATAGGTCTCTTTTATGTACTTACGTTGGCTGGTCAGCTAGGAAATCACCATAATTTTCTAGGGAATAAATGATTACATGAAATAATGGATGCGTGTCCTGCAAGTCATATTATTGATATTTTACTCATGTTAAATTATTTTGTTCAAATTAGTTCTATATTAATTGATACGCATTCGTTGTGTCCCTTATTGTAAATGCAAGAGTCTACCATGAAGTAGGTGGCGGACATATTAATTCTTAAAATAACAATCCCAAACTTATAAATTCTCTTTTAAACCTGCTTTTGAGTTTTAATAATAAAGCTAGTGTATTTCAACAAATCCACTAATTGCATTTATTTGAGGGTAAAATAAGTTAATTTATTAAATGTTGGTATTGGGAGACCGAGTTATAAATTTCAAACTTAATTTTAAAAGTAAATCTGATTTGATACTTACGTTAGATAGATATGTTACAGTTTAGAGATGCAATAACCCATCTTCAAGCTTTGGATATCCCGGATCAACAGTTAATGCTGTATCCTCGTTGTCTTATATAAGTGATCATAAGAAATGTTCCCATAGGACTTGGCACATGTCACGCAGTAAGGGAGTAATTGCGGCATGGTCCTTCACACCTGATGATGCTAATGTGACCACTTTACCTTTTGGGCCTATGGCAAACGCCAGCCCGTCATTTTAAATTTATCCACTGGCTCTGCAGTTTCAACGTACTGCCACCTTTGCATCGCATCTCTAAATGTACTACGTGTTTCTTCGTAATTAATTTTAGTATTTCAAGTTCAACTCCGTCTTTACATTATCTGGCATGAATTCGCTCTCAGATCAATGTCTGCCCATAATTTATTCTTTCCATAAGGTAAATCTATTATTTTCTTGAATAAATTTATATGTCCGCAACCGCGATTATTATTTTCTGATTTAAACTCTCACATTACAAAAGATATTAAATTCTCAGAGGCATGATCGTATAAACACTTATCCCAAGCATTCAGGTAGCTAGATTATATTAATAAATAATTGTACCTCATTTTGTAAAATACAGGGTATCGGGATAAAAAAATACCGCTAACAGTAGTTCATTATTGTTAAATGTATTCATGAAAATAATTTCAAATCATACGTCTGCCATCATGTTTTATTTGTTTGACACACGTTCAGAATAGTATCTCCTTGATTATTTAAATATATATAAATGTCTAGATTTATTGTTATTAGAGGGCTAACTTTAAAATAAAATAAATGAGTTTCTTGTATCTCCCTGATCCCCATGCCTAAAGAAATGTTTACTAATGTAGCGTCAGATGCGTTGTTTTGTAGTGTGTATTGTGGAACCGATAAACCATGTTCGAACTCGGTACTGCGGGTAGTTTCCCTACCTGTAGTGCTGCTCTTCTGTATGGTGGTCGAATTTTGCACTATGTTAACGAAGCATATGAATATGACCGTTACAAGCTGAACTGAAGGAAGAAATATGAGAATTCAAGCAAAGTCAGCAAGAGTTCAAAGAAAAAATGATTAGAGAAATAAGAGAAATGAGATATGAGATAACAGGAAAGGTAGAGAAGAACCAAGAAATCATCGAGTTAGATTCTGTTAAAGAAAGTCAGGAAGTTGAGGTAGTAAGAGATGTGACAGGAAGGAGGAAGTAGAAAGTGTAGATCAAGTCATAGTAGAGCCAGATAGTGTTAAGTATAGGAAGTTGGAAATGAAAATAATATAGATAGAAGGTAACGTAAAAGAGTTTTTACAAGGAAATAAAAATAAAAAGGTTAAAGTAAACGTTGGTGCTCGTTTTAAGCGTAGATTTAAAACAAAGAGAAAGTGTAGGAAAAAATATTCTCAGTTTGAAGTAATATGGAGTTGTGCTAAGTATCAAGGTTTTCTGATTTACAAAGTTGAAAATAGAACGGAACGGGAAAGAGATAAAGTAATAAATTATAAGGGAGGGATAGACAAGAGGGTGAAGTTAATATATATTATAGAGTTAGTACATAGAAAAAAAGAACCGCCTGACAAAGCTTAGGAGTTAGTAAATGGACGGAATATTAAAGGAACAAAATAAATGGATGGAATATTAAAGTAACGAAAAGATACAAAGGACTGGAAATGGATAATGAATTTAAAAAGAAAACTTTTTGAAGTCGGTGATAAATCTAAATCAGAGAATTTATTTAAAGCTAAAGTAATAAAGAAAAGTATTTGTAAATAAATAGGTCAAATTAATGATTTAAAAGGAATGTTTGTAGTATTAAATAAACTATCTGTAGAAAATAATAATGAATCTTAATAGAAATAAAATAATTTTTTTATTTGAATACATGCATGTTAATATAAGCAAGTTAAATAAATGGTTTAATTAAAGTAATCAAGTCAAATAAGTAAGTGTAAAAATCTGTAGAAAAATAATAATGGATGAATCGTAATGAAATATAAATTTATTTTGAATACATGCAGGTTAATAAAAGGAAGTTAAATAAATGGTTTAATTAAAGTAATTAAGATAAGAATTTCTGTAGAAAATAATAATGTACCGCAATATAATAAAATAGTTTTTTTTTCTGAATTCACTCACGTTAATAAAGAAGTTAAATAAATGGTTTAAAAATAATATTGTAAGATTAATGTAAATAAATATGTTAAAATAATGTTCGTAATGGTTTAGAGTAATATTGTAAGATTAAAATAAGAAAATGTGTTAAGATATTGTTCGTATGAATTTAAAATAATATTGCAAGGTTAAAATAATAAAATCAATCTAAGTTAAGTTAGGAGTGTATAAGGGATTGAAATTAATTGAAAGGAGGGTAATAAGCATAGAATAAGTTTTAGGAAAAGTTAAAGCTGATGTCTGGATGAAATTAGCACCTGTAATGGATTGTCAGGGATTACTTCTCAGGGGAGAATCCCCATTCTCTTTATAAATGTGCACTGGGAGCAACCTGAGTAAGTCTCGAATTACTTCTTCGGGGGAGAGTCCCCATATTCCTATTTCATTCCAAAGCGTAAGTCAAACTGGACAGTAGATGAATCCTCCCATTCACAGCGACCTTTCTTTTTCCAAAGTCCGGTAGAAACCCGGCAAATGAAGCTTTGTTCAAATACGAGTAAGTCGGGGTAAGCCAGCAACTCTGCATCCGCGTCGTTCAAAATCCCTGTATCACGAAAAAGTGCTGTCCCAGAGGTCGTTATCTAGTACTAGGATCATTGGAAGCAATGTAGTCAGCATAAAAGGAAGAAATGTATAGTCAAAGAAGATTGCTCTCAGCATGTATAGTTTAGATAAAGAAAAGTAAACTTAGAGAGAAGTAAAAATACATGTAAATAATTCAAATCTAATAATTAAAACTTGTCAGAGATAAAATGGTCAAAAATGACGCATTTTACTCTCAAACAGAGGGCGGTGTAATGTACCAAGATCGTAGTGGTACATATATATTATTTTTGGCTAAAAAATTATTAAAATAAAATGTTCATAAATAACGTAAAGGTTAATAAATAAATAAACTATATGTAAGTCAGAATAAAAGTCTAAAGAGTTTTAGTTTCTGTTATTAGTAGTTTAAATAAAATACAGCTCGATAAAAAAAAATAATCAAAGGTGTACAATTCAGTTTGAGAGATTGTTATTTATAAAAAGTTTAGAGAGTTTTTTTTATTAAACAAAATGCACATTGCTAAAAAAAGAAATAATTTATAAAAGTTACTATTAATTAATTAGAAGGGTGAGAAGGTTTAACTTAATGAAAATTTAAGAATAAATCTCTCTCTTTTTGTTTAAAACTATTTAAAGAAAAAAAAAAGGTAATATTAAAAAAAAAACCCTAATACTTGATTTTGAAATATATATATGTGATTGTAAACATAAGGAATAGTATAAGAAAATGATGTGCGTGTTAATAAAATGAAATGAGAAAGATAAAATATTGTAACACATAATTTGCAATGGTCGATGGCTACTAAATGAAAACACGTAATTAAAAGCTTATCTAAGGAATGTGTTCGAAAACATTGGAGGAACTTCAACAACAAATATAGCTGGGGGACACCAAAACGACAACAGGCCATCCTAATAAATATTCCAGTTTTTCATCGGACAATCAGTTCAGATTACAATTAACCAGTCAACCTATTATGTATCCAGAACCAGAGACCATGCAGTGCTGAGCAGCTTTTAGGAACATATGACCTTGCTTCAACCCGTAGTCTAATAAGATCAGCAATTTACCCGGTAAAGTGATGCCTTCCTAACAACTTGAAAAATCGCCAGGAATATTTAACTGTCTTAAAGAAAAATGCCTCGGAATACTAAGCAGTAAATCTCCACAAGAAAACCTCAAATCTAACCGGTTAGAAATATTTTCACGTAAAGTACCAACCAGCAAGAAGTCCATGTTCAAATCCTAGGTAATAAATAACATTTTTCTTATGTCCATTTTTCTAAGTAGAATAACCATTGCAATAATTTGAAGCCTTCCAGAGTCAATTAATAATGAACTCTATATCATGCATAAAAGAACTATTGATGTGCGTGTTTTTGAAATGTCATGTGTGAATACTCTTTTGTTATATTATATTGATGTCATGTATCTATGTAAATGCCTTGTATATTTAATTCTTTATGACTTAAGAATGTGTGTGGTCATTATAGATAATTATCACTGTCTAAATTAATTAAGTTCTTATAAGAATATTTAAGAATTACAATAATAAATATCTAAATAAATCAATTATTTTATATAGCGCAATGTTTATAAATTGTAATATTTAAACAGCATTAAACTGTTGCATATGCGCTTTGCAGATTTTAACTAAACATATAAAAAGATTTAATTAATAAACAGGATTGTAAGTTGATTTTTGATATATTTTAAAGAGGTATAACTTAAAGCAGAGTAGAGGTATATATTTGTAATCTTTATTTTGGGATGTACTTCTACTTTGTTTCACAAATATAATATCCAATTCAAAAACACAATCCAAATCATAAATAATAATTGTGTTAAATTATTTCAATTATCATATAAGAATAAATATTCATAAAAGGTTTTGAAATGCTATTTTATAATAATCCATCAATTTGATTGTTTAAAATACATAAAATATTCTTGTTAAAATTGTAAAATTTTTATTGAAAGTAGATACAGTGCATATATTTAGTGATTTATTCTATTTGTTATTTTATTCAGTGTATTACTTATACTTATAATTTATTGTGCTATTCTTGTTCTAATATTCTAATATAAAGTTTAAAGCATTCCTATCTTGTACATGCATCTTGATAACCGGCCTTACAGTCACTGGAACTGGATTAATAAGTGGCGTTCATTCTGATTGTACAATAAATATCTAGCTTGCATGGCACTCATCATCAGTACAGTATATATATATATATACACACACACACACACCAATACACATGCGGCTATAAACTATTTCAACCATTAATAAACCAATGAATATTCTATTTTATCCAAATACAAATAATTGAATGTTAAACATATATAGATGTATGCATGTGTATTTTAATATTAAAATAAAATTTCAATCATTAATTTTCAATTTCTCTTAATTTTTACAATCATATTATTTTTTAAATGTAAACAAAAAGTTCTTACAATAAAGAAACATAAATTATTTTTAAAAGTCCTGATACTTCTTTTGTTTTTAACTTTTTATTTTCTCTGGTGAACTTTAAGGAAATTGACCCATTCATTGATTTTTCTTGCTGTCATACATTTATAAAAGAGATCTCATGCATGGTTAGTCCTTCGTCTGTATTTTCATGCATAAATATCCAAAGCAGCATAATTATTAAATATACCACTGAAGTCTCAAGATCAATAGACTGGTCTCCCTTATAAATTACTGGTGTGCTCATATATGAATGCTGATGAATCCTCAGCTCAATTCAGCATTTCATCAACTTCATTCAGGCCAGCAGTCTTGTACACACATACGAGCTTCCAAACATCGCAGAAAAGCCGTCCCATTACATTTTTGGGAGTTCATACTTAAGCAATGTGAAAACTATCAATTATTCTTTCCTTTTTGAAGGTCCTCACTCTACAGTCTCTCTAACTATTGTTTATAGGATGTGCAAAGGAATTTAATTACTATTGTTCTGTTATTTTAATCCATATTAATTCTTTAAATAAAAACATCTTTGTTTTAAACAAAAATATTTTTCTTTCATTGTTAAATTCAAAGCTTAGATTTTTATCAAAAGAGATGTTTTTAATATTTGATTTTAAATACTTTACACTCCTTTAAAAATTTAAATTGTTTCAGATTCTATTGTTTCTTTTTTTTCTTTTCGTTTAAATTAAAGTTTTAATACTTGTAATACACTTTAAACGTATATAGATGAAGTTAATAAAATTTTTCACAAATAATGTTTAGCTTAATGCTTTCGGTCTATGTTTACTCCCTATTCGTAGCCAATATATATGTGCACACATATTATGTTGTGTGCTATGAGATCAATCCATCTCAATAAATATTGACATCAGTGAAAGTGCTTTTAAGAGTAGTTTCTACAGTAATAACGTCTATACTTGTCATCTTTGCAGTTCTCATCTTTTCTTGATTCAGTTTATTACTCAAATCATTTAAATATCAGCCTTTAAGAGTTGTAATTTTTTTTAATTCTATCTGAAATGCTGGTAACTTGGTTTCCAAATTTGTATGTGTATAGTTTTTCAGTATAAATCTTCACACTTTTATACTAACACATAATTGCTAACATTTTACAATTTCTATAAATATTATTAGTTTTGCATTGTTCCATTATGAACCATACTTGTCTTAGAAGGCAATCAATTTCATTCTGGACATCACTGGATCTCAGTGTTCAGATTAGTTTAGAATTATTTTTCAGTTGAAATAAACAGATTGTTCATTTCTGAATGTTCAGTTGATTTATTTTTTCATATTTTTATTTTCTTTAATTATGAGTTCCTGCATAAAGTTCATTATGATGGTTATTTTATGTTTATATTAAACATAATAAAATTTATTTTTCAAGATGTATATATAGTTCTCTTTTTCTTCTCCAGAAAATTGAAAGAAAAACGTAAGAACCAACAAGAAATGAATGTTGCAAGAAAGAAAAAACTAAAAGCAGAACATAAACAAAAGAGTTTACAAGGAATGAAGAGGAAAATTGGAGAGACATCACAAAATGGTATGATTATTTTTAGAAATAAGGTGTATTGTATTCTATTTATAGTTTAAACATCTCCATTCTTAAAAATTGATGCACTAAACAAAATTAGTAGCTAGTATGACAATTTAAGTAATTTAAATAGATGAAAATACAAATATGTAAAATTAAATTTTTACTGAACAATTTTTTATATAGCTGTGGGTAGAAATTCTTTAAAATTTCTTTTATAATTATCTCTTAAATGAATGATCAGTTTATAGTTTTTTTCTGAAATTCTAGTCAAATGAAAAAGTAATACACTATAGAATACTTCATCTAAGTTTAGTTTTACTACTATCATCATTTTTAAACCACTAGACATCACATGAACACCATTTCTTATGCTTGCTCATAACTGCTATTAAAATAGACAAAACTCTCCATACAGTAGTGCCACTCAGTGTAAGCCAGAGTAATCAATGTATGCCAGAAGCTAGAAACTAGTCTGGGGATATTGGATGAGTTAGGTACTGGATAGGGATTTTATGCACAAGCCTTCTAGCATCCATTGATTACTCTGGCTTGCACTGAGTGGCATTACTGTATGGAAAGTTTTGCCTGTTTTATCATCATTTTTCTGATAATATTTGTGAAGGGCAAAACAAAATATTAATTATATCTGAAATTTTTTTAACATACATTGAGATTTATACAAGGCATTAGAAATTTAATCTTTCGAAAGTTTGTCTCAACAATCTTTCCATTGCATAATGATTTTATAAGATGTGCTTTAATCGCTAACAGGTAGTTTTAATAGAAAAAAAATACTACTATTTTTAAATTAAAAAGTTCATTAGATTCCATCTTGTAAATAATTAAAATACAGTTGTTTATGGAGACTGCATTCAAATGTTCAAAATTTTTTCAAATGTTCTATGAATGATATCTTTTTTATTGCTATAATTAATGTGAAAATATTTCTGAACATTGCATTTATTAATATTTGATTTTTAAATTGGCAACAATTTCTATTTGCTTTGAGTTTCAAAAATATAGATAATAATAATTATGAAAGCTAAATAAAACTAGTATTTTTTTCTTTATTTTATGCATGGGATACTTTGTAAAGCATTACAAGAATATGGATAATTTCAGAAATACTCCAGATTGCCTTTTCTATCCACTTATTAAATAATTTTGAAAAATTTTAACAGTTCATTAAAGTATTTACAAAAATTAAAAGTCGATTGCTAAAAAAAAATTTGACATCATTTTGTAAATGATTTTAAGATTTAAAGAAATTTGTCCAGTTGAAGCAAACAAAAAAATAGTTTTATTCATGACATTGCAAAAGCTTAGCCTAGATAATATCATAATTGAAAATTTATATATTTTGATGATAATAAATATAGAGGATTTGAATACAATCTGTGTTCAAATCCCCTATATTTACAATTAAACTTCAGGTATAAGAGTGCCTGGTATTTCAAATCTTACTTTTTATGATATTGTAAAAAATGAAGCACTGAAATGTTATTTAATGAATTATTTGATAAAGCAAAAAAAATAATGACAGCAAAATGTGTGATGGAAATTAACATACTTGTTTTCACATAATTATGGTTGTAAAGGCTGTAGCCATTTGAAGTTTAAAAACAATAAATAATAAGATTTTATGAAGGGAAGAGACTTACTCATAAATTAAATTTCAAATTAAGCAGAAATATTACAGAATCAAAGAATGGACATGGAACTCCAAATCAAATATCTTTTATTCCAATAATGAAGGAATAATATGTGGATGGAATGGAGATTTGGGGGGGGGGGGGGCTCATACGGGAATTTATGTTATTGAATGTTTTGGGTAAGGTACATGAATAATGACAAAATAATTCTGATGATTTAGTCCATTGATGAAGATGACTTGATCCAAGAGTTATCCAATCACTTAAATAATTGAATGTCATTGTATCCATTTGAGATCTCATAAAAAAAATACCAAAATAAAAAAATATGTCAGAAAACCAAATTGATAAACTTTTTATCGTAAAATTATTTATTTTGAAAACAAATAACTGGAAGATAACACGATTATCATATTAGATTTAGATATTGACCACAATAACTTTAAAGTAAATGTAATTTCTGCACTGATGATCCTTTTTCCCATTAAAATTAGATCAATATCTGATATAGATTATATTCTATATGGAAAGAGGAAGATTTTCAGGCAATATTGGAAATCGAACAAGTCTATATTAATTTTTGGGCCATAAATTTCATAAATTACTACTTTTTGTTTCCTTTAAGTTTATAATGAGATTTCAATCATTCTTCATCAATCATATTTTTTATTTACATAGAGTGTTTAATTGCAGCTGAAGAAAGTCAATCTTCATTTGTCTCTACTATAAAAAGATGCCTTTTCATTTAACATTTTAAAAAATATCTTGGAAGTATTCCTTGTTGAAGATATTTTTATAGGGTTAGTGTAAGACTTTAAGCTTAGAAGTTAGAAAAAATGTCGATTGTCAGTACTTTTATTATTACTTTGCTATTTGAAAGAGCTTGAAACAGTAAATAATCTTTATATCACATTAAATCTCTAAATATTTAGAGGATTATTTCAAAAAGCTCATTTACAGAATGTTTATTGACATCAAAGAAAAGAATAGTACTAAAGATACTGGACACCTTCAATAGAAGTAAAATTAATTGCTCAAATTACTACATTCTTCATATTAGGAATATCTGATCATTAACTGATCAAAAATAGATATATCAGATTAAAAGATGCAGACCTCGTGAAAGTCACAAGACTTAAGAATGCTAATTTGCATGGCTTGACAGGTTAGAAACTTTAATTTGACGAATAGTTATAGAAACGGTGATATTTAATTTATAAATGTAAGGGATGAATGTCAACTCAACATGCAGATATTAAATAATTATGTGTATGTATGTGAAGATCCTCTAAATACTAATGAATTGATATTAATTTGATTATTTAAACAGACTATCTTTTAATATCAACTATATATGACTTTCCGCTGACAATTTTGCAAGAAATAATTGAGCTCTTGTTGAGAAAAAGCTTAATATTCATTTAAAGAAAAATGTATCTTGTATTATTATAAATTCATTTTCTTGTAATTGTGCATTTACTGCTTATGATTATTTTAATCTCACTTTTTCCTACACAAATGATCTAGATGTAATTAATATTATTTGCGTAATCACTAAATATCTATTTTATTAGATGACTAATCCATTTAATGGGACTCAAGGTCTGGCAGGTATCTCTTTGTTGTTAGCATTGTCTTCATCTACATTATTTGCATAAATCATTTAAAATAATTGAATAGTCGATATGATTATTTGTAGTGTAATGATATTTTTATTCATTGAGAGCATGCTAAAAACGAGAGTAGAGTCACAAACTACGCTATATCTAATTACACAACTTCATTTATATGCCATCTAAAGAAAAATGTAAACAAATTAAAAAACCCTTAAAATTCGCAATTTTCACAATATTCAAGCAGCCATATTTTCTTCTCTAGCAGTGTATATGATCATATTTTAAAGAAAAAAATTGTAAATCAATTTTACAATTCACCATTAGCTATTTTTCCGTCTCAGAGGATTGTATACAATTATGTATATTAATAAAAAAATTTCAGTTTATGTTGAAAGCACATAGATTTTGGAATTTGATATGCAATATTTTGCATAATAAAATATTTTTTGACTGTAATACTAAAAGTTTTACAAAACTTTAGAACATACTAAAAATTGATATTGATTTAAAAACATCAAACTAATTAGAGATATCCTAATTTCTTGATAACAAGGTTATTATTGTGTTTCTATAAGAGAAAAAAGTTTTTGAATAAAAAAAGAATATTGCCCAGAGCTTATTTAATGGCAATGAAAGTCGGACATTTCACTATTTTAAAAATAATGCGATCGTTTTTTTTATTCTTATTACTTCAGTGAAGGAATAAGTGATCTCATACTCAGTAAAATATATGAAAATGTATCTCTTCAAGTTATTATTAATAACTATGTTGTTATTTTTTTAAAATTTTGTTTACAGTACATAAAACGCATCTGTGTTATGTATATGTATGTGTTGAAAATTATTCTATTCTTTCAAATATATTTAATAATAATATATATTTCTAATTAATATTTATTAACAAAACATGAGCTATTATATGCTATATTCATTGAGGGGCTTAGAA
Source organism: Epiperipatus broadwayi (assembly GCA_028023455.1). Taxonomy (NCBI): domain Eukaryota; kingdom Metazoa; phylum Onychophora; class Udeonychophora; order Euonychophora; family Peripatidae; genus Epiperipatus; species Epiperipatus broadwayi. The sequence goes on from JAQFVV010012549.1 coordinate 2,859,189, forward strand.
TAAAATATTTTCTTGACTAAATTCACAGATTTATATTAGGTCACAGTAAAGTTATTACTAAGGATGTTTATAGAATTTTATTTAAATCTTTAGATATTCAGCCAACAAATAGTAATCAAGTCTTATAATTCGATTAACAAGTAATTATTAAAAAAATTCCAAGCTACATATATAAATATTCAGGAAATATATTTCAAATATTGTTGATTTCTAAAAAGTTATATTGTAAACAATTATTAAATTCATTAAAATTAACAAAAAGTATTTTTGGAATAAGGGTTCAAGAATGATTAAAATCTGCTGTATTCAGAATTATTCAATAATTTTATAAAAATTAGACATTATAGCTATCAGATAATATAAACTGAAAATTATCATACTTCAAAAAGCATGGGTTAGAATGTCCTGCTGTGTGATGTAATAAAGTACAAAGGGCTTAATTAAATTCAAAATTATTGAACAGACTTTGAATTGTGCAGAAAAATGGTTTAGGATGGTATATTTTTGAATATAATTTTTGGTTATCTTTGATGATTCTTTTTGCACAATTGCTTTATTTTCATTTCTTATACATTAACTGAAACATACAATTGTGTAGGGATAGACCACTAAACATCACATGATCACCATTCTTTATAGTTATACAAGCTGTTTACTCAGAAGTTAAACTTTCCATACAGTAGTGCCACTCAGATCTCAGTGCAGTGCTCTCAGATCCAAGGCTCCTCACTGATGAATGTCACAAGCTAGAAACTAGTCTGGGGATATTGGATGAGTAGTCATTAGATAGGGATTTTGTGCACAAACCTTCTTGCATCCATTGATTACTCTGGCTTGCACTGAGTGACGCTACTGTGTGGAGAGTTTACTCTCTGTGTGTAAGGATGATATTGAAAATTTTAAATATTTCCTGAAGAACTTCCTTCTGAGCACAAATAATTAATAAAAAAAAAAAATAATCATATAGTTTTATTGCTCAGGTGTTCATAAAATGTTTGAGTGCCGGAACTAGAATTGATCGTATGAATTTATGTTCCAGAATCTAATACTCTATCATTGCACTATACCATACATGATAGTAGTTATTCAATATTATCAATAGTGCTTTATATTAAAAGACTTATGATGTATAAATCATTGCAATTATCTTCTATGTCCATTTTTTAGAATTCTGATTTCATTATTGAGAAACTTTTTTCACATAATTGATTTTCCAAGTAATCTTACTGTATGTGGATCATCACTTACCAGTATTAGTAAGTAAATGAATATTTTAAGGAAGTTCCAAGATAATCTAATTTAAGTAATTGAAATAAAATAAACCTTTATCATTGGAAAAAAAAAAAAATTCTATCTATGTACCCTGAATCCATAATTAACTTTACCTGGTACAGTTCAGAAGACAAACAAAAATGAGATCATGTATTATTCTGATGAGATGTTGACTTCTACATGTTTATTGTCCTAGGAGTCATTCTAAAAACAAAATATCTTGATCATTTTTTTGTTGATATAGAATTACAACAATCTTATCAATCATATAATACTAAATTGTCCATGCACTTTACTACTGTTACATAATGCTTTATTTACCACCCTCTTTTACAGTTTACAGTTTCGATTGCCCCAGCAATCTTCTTCAGAACTTTATCTCTCCTAGCCTCAAGTTCTGAAGAAGATTGCTGGGGCAATCGAAACTGTAAAAAAGGATGGTAAATAAAGCATTGTATAACAGTAGTAAAGTGAATAGACAATTTAGTATTATATGGTATATATTTGGTAATGCAATAAGAAAGAGTAATCTTATCAACTCTAAATAATATGGATTAAAGAAGATTTTTTATATTTTTGGAATTATAATGGATTACAATTCTGCCATGTAAATATGATTTTAAGCAATTTTAATAAAGTTATATAAATAATGTTTAAATATTTAATCTCATAATTATTTAACTTTTAATTCCTTAATATATATTCCCAACTATCTTGGAGAGTTTATCTCTCCAAAAATTATTCAAGTATTTTGCCAAAATTTATGCATAAATTTAAAATGCTGTATCTAAGGAACTATGATAACACATGATTATAACAATAGTCAATAAGAAAGAGATGGGGAGAAATAATGCTAAACCATTTCTATTATTACTATAAGAAAAGGAATTAGAGCACAAAAATCCTAATATTATAGAATGGTATAAAAGAGGAATGAAAATGGTAGAAATCCAAACAGCATTCTAAACAATCTGTTGTTATGATAAATATTTTGTTCTTTTACATTATAAAAACTAAGCTTGGAAATAAAGGTTTTAAGTCATTGTAATAAAAATTCTCAAAATATCAAAAAAAAAAAAAAAAGTCTGCTGCAAATGATTTTTTTTTATTAAAAAAAAAAAAACACTGAAGAAAATATTTTTTTTCTGAAATAAGCTTTACCAATAAATTTATTTTTTTATTCCAAATTAAATGAACTTTTTATGATAATCTAAATATAATTTTTAAGTTATAATTGTTTTCAGTTAGAGTTATATATTGATTATCATAGTTCATGTGGCAGAATTTGATTGTTACAGAACATTATATCATAGTTAAATAATTAACAAATACATCAAATGGTAGAAATATAACTAAATTTGCATAAGATAAAAAAAAGTAACACCCTTCTTGGAACTAGTGTTTATTTTTAGATTAGGTTTTACTCTTCCCATGTTCAGTAATAAAAAATCCTGCAGTCAAGAATTTTAGACAGATAGATATTTAGCAGAATTGTATAAAAGACCCAAAACTCATTTAAATTATGATATTCTCTAGGGATATTAAGATATACAATAAAACTGATCTGAGGCTTGCAATGATTTAAGAATATGATCAGCAAAGAAAACAAGCAGGCATTTAATCAAATTAGACCTAGGCTCAAATGATTATAATGAAATTGTTTTATTTAGAATTCTATGACATATTTTCCATTCTTTGAAAAAATATAATGCTCAGAAAAGTTGAAATTAAAATAGAGCAATCAGCAGCCAAATGGATATTACACAACTTAATATTCATTTTAATATAAATATGCGATTGAAAAGCCCAAAGATCAAACATAACAGAAATCATTCTCAAGATATATTTAAATCACCCATGCCAAATCCAAATGTTATATTGCAGCAGTGCCCTCTATGAATAAATATAAAGTCTGAATCTAAAACAGTCAAACTCAAAAGAATACTCTCTTGAGTCTTATGCTGCAATAAAGTCATATTTTGAAATTCAGACCTATTCAACAAAAATGTGAAATTAAATTAGCAATGATCTTAAATTGCTAGTAAACAAAACTGTTTAACTTACGTATGTAAAAAAAAATTGCAATAGTAGTCATTTTAAACTTTGCTAATCCCAAACATAAATATATAAGAAAATATTCCAGTGCATATCGCTAGTGAAAATTAAATATTTTGAGTTTGGCTGTTTGATGTTCATTACAGAGGGCATTGCTGAAATATCAAAACTTTTCGGATGAGTGATTTAAATATTTTCTATTTAATTTTCAGCTAGCAATATGCACTGGAATATTTTCTCAAGATATGTATTTATATGATTGCCACGAGTTAGCATAATTGTAATGACAGTAAATAAACTCATTGTAATTCTTTGATATGAAATCCCGTGATATAAATCAAACAATTACATACTTTTCTTTTTCAAAATGTTTTCAATAAAATATTGAAAGTAAGCAAAAGTTCTGAAGTTTTGATAGTAAAATATTTTTTTCTACTTTATAGAATATTTGTTTTGATTTACTAATGAATTAGTCTAGAATATATATATAATACTTATACATTTATGTTGTATTATTTAGCTGAAGCAAATGATACTGATGATGATGCAGAATGGTTCTATAAGGAAACAGGAGTTCAACCAGAAGATGGTAATTATAAATAAATTTTTAAATTTGCAGATAATCCTTGTGGTTATTGAAATATTTTAAAGAATGTCCACTGAAATTCTGCTACTAAAATTTTTAGATAATTAAATAAAAAATTTTGACTCAAACAGTTCAATATTCAAGAAATTTCAAAAAGCAGACACTACAATGAAAAGCAAACATCTTTATAAATAAAGACTTATTTTTTTAATTCTGACGATTCACTCAACATTAGCAAATGAGAGGTTTTTTAAAAACTGGTATGTAATTATTTATTCTCTAAGCAACTGCACTGTGACCAAAGGATAGATGTAAGCATAAATTCAGTATTGGTATTTAAATTTAATTACAACTTTTTTTATTTATTGTGATAAAATTGGGAATATATATATATAACATGGACAGAAAGGCTCACTTTTCTCCAGGTTATGTAAGTATTATAATAGATCTTAGTGAATTTTCTGAGATGATGCAAATGTTTTATACAATATATATATATATATTGTAACAGTAACTATGCACAGAACAACCAACTGGTGCTGCAGATAATCAACAATGAGAAGCAAATGATAGTTTTAGAATAATCTGTTAAATAAATAATCAACAATTATATAGTTGTAAAATTGAAGAGTAGTATTTGGATTTGATATACATATCACCACAATGCAGGTATTAACAACGATTTACCTCTACAACCGTACATTCCAAACTTCACACATCAGGAAACACGTTCTCAGAGCTTTGGAAAGTTTCCTTCTGCAAGTCGTCGGTGTGGCACTAATGTTGTATAATAATTAGCACGTGTTACATATAACAAAAGGTATTATGACAGTACAGTAATTAAATATGGTCAACGCATGTATTTTTAGAAAATGGAAAAGTATTATAAACTATGCTTGCTTTAGTATATACATAAGAAAAACATCAGACAAATTAATAAATAATAAAATAATTTATTAATAAAATAAATAAAAAATTAATAGAGTATTGTTTGTAAATTCCCTCTTGAGTACTTCTCAAATTGGATAGGGATTTATCAGTTCAAATCGTTTATTTCTCTGACTGTTCATTGCAACTTCTCTCATAGATGTATATTTAAAAAAAATTATTATTTGTTTCAATATAACTTTCATTGAAATAGTTTCTTTCATGAATAAAATATAATGTCCTACTGGACAATCTCAATTTTCAGTTTTTCATTCTATATCCTTTATTATATTTTTTATTTGTTCATCTTGAATATTAAAAAAAAAAAAAAAACATTAAAGCTTTCTTCTTTTAGACTATCTTACTGTTTTGTCTTGAAAGTTTTTTTTCTTGTTTTGGATATCTTTCTTCTTTTAATTATTATCACTCAAACATTGAATACACTTGATGTTAGTATTTTGTTTTGCTTGAAATAAAAAAAAAAAGCCTTGTTGGCAATTTATTTGCAGAATTTTGTTTCTTTTCCTTTCAGTTTCTAATAGTTGACAGGAAAAAAAAAAATTGGACAATGTACTGAAGATAAGAGCTGATGTGCTACTTGCTTTGTGCGCTCTGTATTAAAAGAATATCCAAATATAATACATATTTTTATAACTTTTAATAAATCAAAGTAATTATAAAAAAAATTGACACTCTTTGTATAATTTTTGACTTAATAGTTAATTCTTTTCTTTTTTTTCCTCTTTCGTTAAGTGAGAGCTTATCTCTTTCATATAGTATTGACTTTACATATGAAATCTTTGTGCTTTATTGTCTCCTCAATGAATTTATAAAATAATCTGTGTTCTAACAAAGGGAAAATTACTTAAATGAATATAAATATTTGAAATACAGGCATTCTTCATATACCTGGAGCTTAATTGTAAATATAAGGGATCTGAACTCAGACTTTCAAGCACTCTTCAACTATCCACACTATCTCATACCACTGATACACATGACCACGCATGTAGAAAAGATAAATAATCACCAATATAAGTATTTTGTGCTGAACTCATCAGTTGGTCCAGATTATCATCTCCCACACATACACTGATTATATATATGTGTGGGAGATGATAATCTGGACCAACTGATGAGTGCTGGTTCAGCAAGAAATATGTACATTGGTGATTATTTATCTTTTCTACATATGTGTGGTCATGTGTATCAGAGGTATGAGATGGTATGGATAGTTGAAGGGTGCTTGAAAGTCTGAGTTCAGATCCCCTATATTTAAATGAATATATTAGTGCTTATTTATTAAATAAATAAAATCTTTATTTGCACTATTATTTTCTGTGCATGGATATTTCATTCCTTGTTTATTTCTTTCCATCCTGCATATATATATATATATGGTTGCTTAAGTAAGTACACACGTTATTTTCCAACATATAATCACAAAGTAACTTTGGCATCACTATGACAACAGTTACATTATGTAAGCATTGTAATAAGTTTCAGTGAATTTTCTGAAATAACTTCCAAAACAAATAGATACATGAAAATGTAAAATCATCGCCCCTCTAAGAAAAATAATCATTTTATTCTAAGAAAAAGAACCAATACTAAATAACTCAAATGATTCCACAATGCAGGCAATAGGCTAAGCTAAGTTGAGTTTTCCTATATATTGTCTATGCTATAATAAAAAGAACTATTGGGATAATAATAATAATTAAGCTTTATAAATATACTAATTAACATTTAATAAATTTTAAGAGGAGGGGAAATCTCAACTCGCACAAAATAAATTGCCCTTATTATTGGAAGCATATACCAATATGTTCTTTCTCATAATATACCTCTCTCCAGTATAATAACACATCTCACTATCAGTATTCTCACTATTTCATTGCAATGATCTAATTCATAATTTAAAACTCTTGATAAAAGATAATAATGTTTCTTAAGTTTTATTTGTGCCACTTTTCAAAATAATTTCTTTTGCTAAAACAATTTATTTCTGGTCTTTGATCATGATAATAAGATATCAGGGTTCTTTAGTAACTATTTCTAAGATTAAAATGTTTACTCTTTTATATATTTATAACTTATTAATTAAACAATGAATGAATCCAAGTGAAAATAAGAGGAAACGTACTCTTACCCCGAAGATAATATGTCTCTAATTTACATTATTAATAACAAATTTTAAAAGACAATATTTTAATTAAAGTAAAATGCATAGAAACTCTTAATTTAGAATAAAATAATAATTTACTATGATATCATTCAAATACCAAGATTAGATAAGGGATTTTATGGCACTCAAGATATCCTATTAACAACTCATGCCAAATCTTTCTGATAATTTTATGATAAATAATTTAAGCATTAAATTTATGATGGATAATGAATAAGCAGATAATAATTTTATCACAAAAGCAGTCTTCTTTTAATAATTACAATCTAGTGATCATTTAAGATTAAAAAAAAAGAATAAATATTTTATTCTTTAGATGCTTTCTTCACATCTATAGATCATTATAACAAAGACATTATTGTCTTGACCCTATGTGCATATACTATAAACAACTAGAATCAAATACAATTGTGTCATTAATTATATAATATTAAGATTTCTGGATAAGTCATATGTGATTGCAATGATATTAAAGATTACACAAAATTTAACAATAAAATATAATATTTATTTAGACAATAAATAAACAACACTTTGAAATCTACAGATTTAAAATGAGCTGTTTAAATATAGTACTATACAATCTTACTGCATTGAAGGAATACAATTTTACAAATTGGCAGTTTATGTCACTAAACGAATAAATTCATGAATTAAATTGTAATTCACTATTTTAACTTGTCTGACTGATATAAGCTTTCTAACGTGAGTATTATTAAATAAGCTATGCATTTTTCTTAACTGATCAAAGCTTTTATTAACCTAAGCATTATTACAAGAAATTCAATATTTTTGCATAGCAATCACATTATAATATTGTCCCAACAATGAGTACATCTTAATACCAATCATGTCTTATCAATCCAGAAATGACTCAATGTTTAAGATGATGTATATTACATATTTAGACCTATAATTACAATTTCAAAAATTTAAATAAAAGAACTCAGTTTTATATTCTGTAGTGCTAGCAAAGCACAGCAAAACAGATTTACACACCAGAAACATCTAATCTACAAAGTGGTCAAAAATGAAACTGAAGAAAAGATGATATTCTTCACAAACAAATAACAATTTCAATTGAAATGATAATAAAGTCATGCAGTACACCACATTTGTCTACATACAAAATATGATACTTCCTAGAGGAAAAGATAAATAAGGCAATGAACCTAATGATAGCATGAACTCAAAAGAGCACCTGCATTTTGAGGGCACATAAATATGCTAGGACCTTTGTCTCTTAACATATGGGAAAAATGAGAATGAACTACCATAGATATTACGAACAATAGAGACTGCATCAAACAAAGTATTTGTGTACAATGTGAAACATGAAAAATACGGAAAAATACTATCATAACTACTTAGGTTTAAAACGCCATATTGAATTTTTAAAAAAACTGACCTAAGACATAATTTTCACAATAACGTCAGTTTTAATTATGTTAGAGCAAAAAAAATTACATTAATAGAAACTAGAAAAACTAAGGAAAACAATAAGTCTAAGGCAAATAATGATAACCATTTAAAAAATAGGGGGAAAAAGAAATTTCATCATCTGAAATAATTATTATTTTATTGTTTGTTCATAATTTCTAATTCATCATGAAATAACTCTAAATTACATCTTCAGTTATAATTTCTTTGTATGCCTCACAAAATTATCTTTCAAACCATATATAATATGTCTTACCTGAGATAATCCATAGCTTCAGAATCTCCAAAATAAGTCGCATATGAATTCTCCATTTTTTTCTTGTACCCTAAAAGTTTCAAATGTCAAAGGTGTCTATAAGAAAAATATTCATCCTAATAAAAGATACAAAACAAATCATTTCCAGAAGATAGATATGCGTTTGTCATCATAGCAATTGGCTTCTTGTCTATCTCAACCTAGAAATTGTAGGCTACTGTCTATATCACTGATAAAATGACTTTCTTCTCTTCATTTTATATTTTTTTGTACATCAGTGATCTTTATATTCTTTATGTACACCGGTGATGCTATCTTGTTATATTTATTGTATCACATAGATATAATTTATTTGCATATAGTCCATTTGTTAGCTATAGACTTGAAAATAATATGATAAAACATATAGCAAAACCAGAGTAACTGCAAAGCATGAGTATCAAGGCATCAACAAGAATCAGAATTTGATTATTTGCCAGCACATGCAATCTTTCTATACATTTGATTATTAGTTTTGTAACTCATTACTTGTAAATACAAACACATCATATAAACAATAATAAATAATAAATTATTAAACTTTTTGAGAATCATTATTTTTATAAAATAAGTGTTAGAAAATTACGGTAGATATGAATTCTATATGAGCATAAATAAATATATAATTTATATCAACACATACCAACTACAAACTAAAATTATAATTTTTTCAAAAAATTAAAAAAAAATTAAAATATTAAAAAAAATTAAAATTTTATATCTACTAGTCTGATATTGTGCTTTACATTTAGGCTCTGTTGTAGGTCTTGTTTGTGAATAACATTACTTTTACTGTGGTAAATGTCCATTTGAAGGCAGCTATGAATTTTCTGTCTCGCTTCGTGAAAATTACAAAATTGATCAAAAATCGAAAAAATTAAATATGCTCTTTCATTAAAAATGCTGTAAAAAATCAAATTTCATCAGATTTTTTTGTGGTAGACATCTTTGGAAAGCCATGTCACTGAGCTATCAAATGCCCATATTTTGGTTGATATCATGCTTATAGTTTTTATGTCAGTAAAGAAAGAAAACATGTCAACCGATCAAAAAAGATGCGCGGGTCACCGCTTAAAGATGAGAAGCAAATAAGAGACAATGCTACAATCTATATACATGTACTAATGAAATAAATATCAAGAGAGACACTGCTACCATCTTGGAAAATATAATTGCAAGGTAAGCATAAATAAGAGACTAATGCTACAACCCCCTAACAAATTTAATTATTAACTGATGTATAAAACCGATAAAGTTATTTGTCAAATCTGACCTAATAAAATAAGGTCTGACATAAATAGTAAAATAAGAATATGCAACATCCTCACTGCTTTTGCATAAACATCTTCATTCAGATAGATAAAGTTCTCAACAGGAATATTTTTAAAATGATATAATATTAAAATAATAAAATAGTAAATACTCTGTGAACCTGTGGATATTACTATTGGCAACTAATGCATAAAATATATTGGACAAGAATGCACAATATGACTCAATAAAATACAATAACCTACAAAATGCATAAAATTATTCATCATCATCAACCATTATCAATCCACTGCAGGATGAAGGTCTCTCCAAGTTTAATCCATGTTCTCCGATCTTTAGCTTCTCCACATCACCCCTGCACACTTTCTTATTTCATCCATCCATCTCATGTGGTCTCTTTCTGGGTCTTTTACAATCTCTTGGAATCCAGTTTAAGATTTCAATTTTCCATCTATTATCATCTCTTCTAGCAAATATGTCCAGCCCAACTCCACTTCAGTCTTTTAATTTTTTTCATTGAGGTCAGTAACACCTGTTTGTTCTCTTACCCATACATTGCGTTTTCGATCTCTTGTTACTCCCAACATGCATCTCTCCATACTTCTTTGAGTGGTCTGGAGTCTCTGTATTGCTCTTCTATTAAGTGTTCAAATCTCAGATCCATAAGTAAGAACTGGTAAAACACATTTGTTAAAAACTTTCCTTTTCAAACACATAGGCATATTTCCTTTTAGTATCAAGTTATTTCTACCAAAAGCACACAACCAAGTTTAATTCTATGATTAATTTCACCCATTATGTTTCCATCTGTATTAATAATCTAATCAAGGTATTTGTAACTGTTAACTTCTTCTAATTCATCATAATTAATCTTTATTTTCATATTTTGAGCAAATCGATTAAACATTACTTTAGTCTTTTTAACATTTATCTTTAGTCCTACTTTCATCTGATAACTCCTGCAACATTTCCTGCAGCTCTGAAGCATTATTTGCAAAAAGTATATCATCTGCAAAATCTAAATGACTTAAATAATCTCCATTTACGTTCACTCCTTTAGTTTCCCATTTTAATCCACAAAATACTTTTTGCAACACTGCTGTAAAAAGTTTTGGAGATATGGAGTCACCTTGTCTTACATCTTTCTCAATGTTGACTTTCCCAGTATTATTATGTAATCTAATTGTTGCTGTTGCATTTTTATAAATATTATTTAAAACGTGACAATATCCTGGATCTATACCTTGATGATCCAATGCTTTAATCACTGAAGAAATGTTTATAGAATCAAATGCCTTTTCATAATCTACAAATCCAAAACATAATGGCAACTCATATTCATTTATCCGTTCTATAACTTCTCTCAATACCTGGATATGTTCTACTGTACTAAAACCACTTAAATCCAGCTTGTTCCCATGGATGGTGGATGTCCAGTGTTCTATGTAGACGAGTTGTAATTATTTTGGTAAAAATTTTGTATAAAACTGATAAAAGGCTGATAGGTATGTAATTTCTAATATCTTCTTTATCACTTTTTTAAATATTAATATTATTACTGCATTCTTCCAATCATCTGGTACATCTTTATCATTTAGACATTTGGTATATAACGTTGCTAAAAATTTTTCTATTTCTTCACCTGCTTCTATTAATATATCAATTAAAGTCACCAACCAAGACAGCGGTTGGTAGCCGAAGGCGGAGGGTGCTAAGAATCCCCTGATTGCGGCGCAGATCGCTTTCAAGTGAAGGAAGATTGCAAGAATTAGAAGAACTGTCTTATATTAAATGGGACATTATTGGACTTTGTGAAGGTAGAAGAAAAGGTGAAGAGACAATTGATTTAAAAAGTGGACATGTAGTGGACATGTACTCTATTATAAAGGCGCAAATATTGGAAATACAAGTGGAGTAGGATTCATTATAAATAAAAAGTGGAAGAATAACATTGTTGAGATTGATGGTGTATTGAACAGAATGGCAAGATTAGTTATACAACTTAATAGCAGATACCAAATGCAAATAATTCAGGTTTATGCCCCAACAAGTGTTCATAGTGATGAAGTAGTAGAAGATTTTTATATGGATGTACAAAAGGCTTTCTATCAGAGTAAACAACATTTTAAAATTGTTATGGGAGACTTTAATGCTAGAATTGGTAAACAAATGGAAAATGAAAGTGCTGTAGGTAATTTGGGTTATGGTAATAGAAATGAGAGAAGGCATAGACTAGTGGAGTTTGCTGAAAAAGAAAAAAAACTTTATATTATGAATTCTTTTTTTGAGAAAAATGTTAAAAGGAAATGGATATGGGGTAAACAAATGGAAAATGAAAGTGCTGTAGGTAATTTGGGTTATGGTAATAGAAATGAGAGAAGGCATAGACTAGTGGAGTTTGCTGAAAAAGAAAAAACTTTATATTATGAATTCTTTTTTTGAGAAAAATGTTAAAAGGAAATGGATATGGAAGCATCCCAATGAAGGTACAGCAGAATTGGATTATATTTTGACTAACAGAAAATACATATTTCAAGATTGTCATGTTCTTAATAAATTTAAAACAGGAAGTGATCATCGATTAGTAAGATGTAAGATACGCGTTAATGCAAAACTAGAGAGACAAAAATTATTAAGAAAAACAATTTTTACAGTTGATATTCCTAATCTTCAGAAACATTCTAATGAATTTAAATTAGAACTTACAAATCGGTTTCAAATATTAGTAGATTTTGAACATGATTCAGATTTGAATGAAATTAATATGAAAATAACTGATACACTTTTAAAAACTGCAACAAAGATAGCTGGTAGAAAAAAGCAGCAATTGACCAATAAAATTTCTACTGAGATTAGAGAATTTATGAAGAAAAGAAGGAATATGAAGATATACAAAAATGATGCATTAAAAAGGATTGAATATCTCGAATTTTGTAAAATGGTATGGAAAAGAGTCGAAAATGATATAAGAAAGTATAACTGTGAACTAGCAAGGAAAGCTGTAGAAGAAAATAAAAGTCTCAAGAATATAAAACAACATTTTGGTATTCGTAGGAAATTTATATCTGCAATAAGAAAAAAAGATGGAATTATTACTAAAAAGAGAGATGACATTATGAAATAGGTAAAAGACTTTTATCAAGAATTATATAGTAATAAAGAACAAGTACCTACTATTTCTATTACATCTTCTGAATTGCCCAGAATTTTAAATGAAGAAGTGAAACATGCAATTAAATGTATGTAGAAAGGAAAGGCTCCAGGTAATGATGGAATTATAATTAATTGATATAAAATTATTATTTAACATTATATCCAGTTTACCAAAATTATTAAATTCCATCCTGGAGATTTCACCGGATATCGCGATACAGTTCTGCAAACATAAAATTTTCTATATTTGTTGAAATGACAACAAATTAAAATATTAAATGCATAACACTCAGAAATACTTTTATATAAGAGATTTCCTTAAAAGATAAGCACACAAACATTAAAGGCCACTTAATTTTTTTTTAAACAAGTAGAATGCTGATAGTTTATGTGATAGCATTAAGTATCTTTTATTCATTCATTCATTCCAGAAAAATATAATTCATTACAGAAGTCCAGGAGCAAATATTCTTAGGATGTAAGGTTTTATTTGAGATAGCAGAATTTAAATTCACGTCATAGCGTTAGTAATAACAGTATATAATACAGTAGCTTTTGTTGAAAGGTAATTGTATATAACTCAAATTATAATTCATTCAAAATATTTCATATTATAGCACAAATTTACCTGTTTCCATTATTTTGTCCAGACATTTAAATAATTGTAATAATGGAATTTTAAGTAATAGGTTTATGATGATGGTATGATATTATTTTTTTTAAACATGAGTATGAAGATATTGCTTTTCCAATAAAAAAGTAAATTAATATTTATTTTGCATATTTGAGATATATTTTCTTTTATTGAGCTGGCATAAGTTGAAATATACTCGAGTCTTTCACTCAAGAAGTAATGATAATAAATAATTGCGATAAGTAATTAAAATGTCATTTTAAATTTAATACAAAGGTTCTTCTGAATTATAATAGTTCATTCATTAAAAGAAAAATGAATTATCCTGGAGAAAACCATTGTTTAACTATAATAATATATTTTAAAACATTACTGATGACAAAACTTTTTTTGAAGTCTTTGAATAAATTTATTACTCTTTCTGAAGTAAAGCATGTAAAAATATTAAAGAACTGTTATAAATATTTCAAACTATGTCTTTAATAGCCTTATCCTTAAGATATAAGGATAATTAAATTTAGAATAAAGTTTATTGTAAGTATGAAATTGAAAATCACGAAAAGTTCTTACACAAGTGAAGCGAGCTATATAATGTTCCCACGGCATGTTAATATTGAATAAATACAATTCAACACTTGGAGGGAAATAATTATGTAAGTTTTCCATTCTATTTTTTTTTTTAAAACTGTTGACTTTGGAATTTCCAGTAAACTTTATCGTATTTTTTTCTTTCTAATTTTGGACCCTTAAAGGAGTGGTGTGTCTTAAATTGGAATAAAAATTTTTAACATTTTGTTTCTATGGATCTTTGCTTTACACCAAGCATGCACATAGTATTATGATGATTGACCTGTGTAGAATAGCATATTAAATCTTTTAATCAAAAAGTAAATGTTTATATTTTGGATTAATTTCGTAAATAGCTTTACCTCTCTCAAACCATTACTTTTAAAGTAAAATATTTTGCTGATTTTATTGGAAAATCTGCACTGAATAACCTTTGGAATTTTTTTACAACTAATAAATCAATACAGCAATGAGATAAGAACTTGCCTTTGCTCTGTTTGAGTTTTTCTTCGCTACACAAAAAAGTGCCTGACAATGATTTTGATATCTTCATTTTGATTTCAAAGTGAAACGTTCTAGAATCCCTTTTTACACATTTCTAATTTTTTTTTGAAAAAATATTTGTAAAAATATAAATTATTTTAAAGAATGATTCAGATTTTAATAGAAAAATTTACTTTCACATGAAAGCAAATTGAAGAAGAAATCAATGACATATGGCTGCAATTTGTAATTAAATGAGAAAAATACGTGTTATGTTGACTGCTGTAGATTATTTTTGCCAATTATATAGAGAAATTTATTTTTAAAAAACGTTCATTCACTTTAATAATATGACAAATTATTAATTTGCATTTTAGAAAAAGTTTTTAATCAAAAGAAAAAAAGATTTATCAGTAATATTTAAACATCAATAATGTATTTTGAAATCTTTTTTCTTTGAAAAAAAAAATGTTATGGTATTTATACTAAAAGAAAAGACTGTAATGCAAACAATATACATATAATTTTGAGTACGTTTTGCAGTCTTGGAAAGATACACCTGAAGAAATTATCAAAAAAATCTTTCTTAAAATGCTGCATTGCTAACAATTTCAATAACTTGAAGATGATGTACCCTGGTGAAATATTCAAGACCAGAATTCAAGTTCTGGAAGTGAAGATATAGAAAGTGACAGTATATCTCAAGAGAATTCACAATAAATTAGATGAGCTTATCTTATTTATATTAGTTCTTGTTTAAATAAATAAAAATATTTTTTATTTTAAAATTTTTTCCTCAATTTTTCAAGCTTAAAAGTCTTCTCCATCTTAAATTTGAGGGTGTCTTAGATTCAAATTAATATGGTAACACTTTAACTGAATTGGAACTACAATTGAAAGGATAAGGAAATGATTAACTGAAAAATAATTTATGATATTATTCACAGAAATAGGTACATGTGAAAAATTTATTAATTAAAGTTTACAAATTTTTCTATTTTTTAAAGTTTTAAGTAGAGAGTTTTTTTTTTAAAATCTTAAGATGTAAATATTAAAGATGTTGATTAGTTGCAAGTTAGGCTATAGAAAGTGTATTATAAACATTATAGTTTAAAGCATATGTAATTATGAGAAAACTAGTCTCCCTCAGGCTATGTATCAAGAATAGAATGAATTGATCTATTCTTGGAACTTTTGATGTTTATAATGATACCTTTTTCAATATTGATGACAATTCATAGTGAAATTAATATATCCACTAGTTGGCATATGGCATTTAATAAATATTAGATTAATAATCAACTATAGAAGGATGGGAATAGAATCTCTTTTTAAAAAAGAATTTTTGGAACCCCATTTAAAAATATGCAATGCAGTATTAACAATAATTCAAAATTTTCTATTAACTAATAGTGTACTTTTTTTATCGCAGACCTTAAGTATTGAAATAAGTAATATCAATATTTATTTATATTTTTAATATCAGGACTAAAAAATACAATAATAATAATAGATTATAAATATAAAAACTATTTACTTATCAAATGAATTATCCAACATATTTTTTTATAATGGAATTTTTTAGGGATTTGATACATCAAATGTAGCAATAATCTTATTATACATTGGAAACATCACTGATAATTAATTTCAGTGGCTCTAATTGAAAGTATTTCTTAGATAATTTTTTGTTTAAATATTCTTCAATACTTGCATTAGAAATCACTACTATTATAAATATATGAAATATTCATTCTTGGTATATTGACTCAAATAAATACTATTTATCCATTATAATTAAATTGTTATTTTTTTTTATGTAAATACAAATATTGAAGTCTTAAAATTTAATTTTTTGAAAATTTAAGCATTTTTCCTGATATAGGACCCAAAAATCTGTCACTTATAATCAAAAGAAGATCAAAAATTATTGGCAAAAATGGAAATAAAAAGATTCATTATTTTAAGATTGTTAGATGAAGTGGCTGGGTTTTTGGAGAGGGTGAAAAAGATGTGTTTACTATTTTAATAATAAGAACAGACTTAATGAAGTAGACATTTTTATGTCCAAGAACAAAAATTTTTTAATAAAACATCTATAAATAATAGATTGTTTTTTAATTAAGCCAAAAATAGATAAAACAATCTGATAGCTTTTCAGCTGTTCATGCCAGTTAGTGAATCGTGATGGTGTTGAGATGAAAAGCAAATGTGACGATATTGAAATGGAATATAAAAAATTATATATAGATGAGAGTGGACTGGAATATTGAAAAACAAAAAAGATAATGTAATTGTAGAAAATTAGAGGTTAGAGATAAGCGCTGAAAAAGATGAAATATTGACGGGTTTTTGTAGAGAAAATGTAGTAATAGTGAAAACATAATTTAAAAAAAACAAAAAAGGGAATTATGAAAGTCTTCAAGTGATAGTAGATGGATTTATATTTATTTCCAGTAGATTTAAGAATAATATATTAAATAATATGAGAATAATAGTTTGTACAAAGGAACAGGCAAGAGTGAAATGAGCTATATAAAATTGAATTAGAATACTGAAGGAAATTTTTCATAATTATTTAATATGAAAATTAGACTGGATAAACAGCTGAATGATCTGAATAAGCAAGTTATCCACATATAAGGTTATGATTACATAAAAAAAAAGTTAAATGTCTTTGATTAGTAACGAAATGATAGATTTTCTTGTTTAGATCTTATGATGAGAAAAGAGAATATGAAGAATGGATATTGGAACTAATGAAATAGTTCTCATTAAAATATAATAAGAAAAAATGAAATTATTAATTATTGATTGAATGGTTTGGTAATAGTAGATTAAAAGGAGAATAAATGATAAGTATAAAAAAATTTCATAGAGAGGAAATATTTTAATTTGGCTAACAGAAATTTATGGGTTGATTTAAATCATATTTCCATTTTATCAGACCATGCACAATATATCCTCGAATTGGAATCATTGGACTTTTAACAATTGCTCTATGAAAACAACATCAATATACACTTCTTCAATTATACACTATCCAAAATAAATTCAAAAAAATAAAAATAAATGAAAACATTAAAATTTGTAAATTTAATAAATTTTACGATATGACAGCAACCATTTTTCATCTCAGAGCTTCATATGCAATCATATTTATTAACGTTTTTTGGATTACATTCAAAGCACCTAGATTTTATTTTGTTTTTAATTTTTCCAAAAATCTTATCTTCAGTATTTCATGTAATAAAATGTTTTCTAAGTGTAAAACTAGAAGTTTCAGAAAATTAGTGAAGGATCTTTTTAACTGTTTTCAGGTGTTAGTGCCATATTGAATTTTTAAAAAATTGATTTGAGACCAATTTTCACAATAACTTCAATGTTGAAGCAAAAAGTTTTACATTGATAGAAACTAAAAAAACTAAGGAAAAAAATTATGTTACTATTAAAAAACTAATATCAATATCCAAAAAAACTTACTTTATTGTTTGTTCATAATTTCTAATTTATCAGTAACTAAGTTTAAAATTACATCAGCATTGATAATTTCTTTGAATTCTTCACAAAATTCTCATTCAAACCATATATAATACTTTTTGCCTGAGATAATCTATAGCTTCAGAACTTACAAAAAAAAAGAACCATAAGAATTTGCCATATTTTCTTGTACCTGAGAAGATAACAAATCTCAAGGCATCTATAAGAAAAAAGATCCTTCCTAATAAAAGATACAAAGTAAATGATTTCCAGAAGGTGGATATGCATTTGTAATCAGCAATTGGCTACTTGTCTATCCAAAACTAGAAATTGAAGGCCACTCTGCATCAATGATAAAATGAGTCTCCTCTCTTCATCTTATATTTTTTGTGCACACCAGTGATGCTATCTTGTTATATTTATTGTCCCACAGAGGTATAATTTATTTGCATATAGTTCATTTGCTAGCTGTAGACTTGAAAATAATGTGATGCAAGATGAGACAAAACTGCTGACTTCACAGCATTGAGTACCAAGGCATAGGGAATAATCAGGATTTGATTCTTTGCCTACCTACAATTCCATGTGGTATACATAATCATTGTGGCTATCACCACACACCCACCACTTGAAACCTCTCTATTGGTTTAAGGATTTAAATTGTTACATGGTATTTAGTATACGCAGTGAATTTTGTAATTGCTTCATTAACTGCAACCTTTCTGCACATCTTAGAAATTTATATTGCACTCTCTATAATAGTCTAATATTATAGATGCAGTTAAAATCATTATTTGTTATACAAACATGCTAGTCTGCACAAATACAAATTCAGTAATGCTAATAAATATTAAACCTTTTGGGAGTCATTATGTATATAAAATAGATTGCCTCAAACTTGGATCAGAGCCCCAAAATTACATTGTACATAATCACCTAATTTACAAATATAATTTATATACTACACAGACACCTTAGTACAAAGAAAAATCTAAAATAATTTAAAAATGTAAAATTAATACTTACATATAATATACAGCGTAATGTTTATTTTTGGAATAAAGGCCTTGATATTGCAAAATCTTCAAAGCATGTTAAATCTATTTTGTAGTTAGATTTTGCTGTTAAAAGATTTATGCCTGTGTTTTCTCTGTACAATCTAATAAATTGAGCAGAAAAAAAATTAAGTGGAGTTATTGTAGAAATATTAATAAAAAATTGAAATTTTGTCTGATTTTAACATGTCATACACCATATTAAAAAGGAAATCGAACTGCAGAGAGTAATTGTATTGGTACATTAGGTTTTCCTGCAATTTTAAAATAAAAAAATTTAATTTCAAACGAATGAGCGACAGCTGCGCTAACTTTTATGAAGTAGTTAATCAATAAATGAAAGTTATCAATTTAGTTAGTTCCAAAAAGAAGGGGAACTGCAAGATATTTTTATATTGCATCAGAAAATGAAGTTTGAAGAAATTACTGAAAATCTGAAATGGGTAAGGGCAACATAGTGACTGTAGATGCCAAAGTTGATATGGATTTAAAATATGGAAACAACTAGAGAGGCTAGTCTGCTGATAATGATACTTCTATTCTTTCCATAGGGGAAATCATGTTTAATTGCAATAAAAGTCCAACACTTTGCTGTTTATTTTATTGAAAAAGTAATAATAGATATGATGCAATAAGACTTTTTATTTTCTGACTGAATGAATTCTATACAGTAAATATATATTTTCTGAAGTATTAAAATTTCCTTCCACTTCTTATTTGCATTGTTGAATTATATATAATATACCATATACTTCTTAATTTACACTTCACAATATACTTTTAACATATGATTTATTTTATCTCCTCTTGCTTACAGTTTCTACTGCCCAGCAGTCATTGTTGTAGAGGTGATGTTTATAACAGCTCTGATGATGACTGCTGGATAGTTGAAACTGTAAACAAGAGGAGATAAAATAAATATGTTAAATGTGCATTGTGAAGTGTAAATTAAGAAGGATATGGTATATTATATTAAATGTATTCTCAATTTATTAATAACTACATAATTTTTTTAAAATTTTATTTGTACTATAATCTTAATTTATGTATGTATACTATGCATATAAAAAAGCTTTTGTTATATATTATTGAAGCTATATATATGTCTGTCTTCATATACTTGTTTTATTTTTAAATACATTTAATTAAAATTGTTTGTTGTATGTGGCCATGAATGGAGTCACATAAACTACATTCAAACATATAAATTAAATTAACTTTTTTTTTGGTTTAGCCTTATCGTGTTAATCTACATTACTAATTATAATTTATATATTTAATAAGCTACGGGTATAAAGAAAATCATATCTTTTCAAAAACATTTTCTTTAGGAAACAAAAAAGGTTAAAGTTATATTGTATTTTGAGGTGCTTAAATAATTAGCCAATTTTTTTAAAACTTGAATTAAAAGATTTATATCTGTTTTTACTAAAAGAAAAATATTCTTTTTGTTTTATTTTAAATTAAAAACTTAATTTTGTTAGTAGTAGATTTTTCTTTGGTATTAATTTTATCTTTGTTGTAAAAGTTTTACCAAACTATTCAATTATTGAAGCAATAAGTAAACAACAGGTGTCCAGAAAAATGAGTAGACTTAGTAAAAATAAGAAATTTTACTAAAAATTTATATAGCTGAATCAAAAATCTGTGTCAGCAAAAACAAATTTTTAATTAATACTTTTAATCAGAAAAAATTCTTAGAAAATTTTAATAAATCTGGAAACCTTTTGTTTATAATTAGTATAGAAGCTTAGTAAAACGTGTTTAGGAGATTTTTGTCTTCAAATCAGTCATTGCTGGAAGCTCTGCAGGAAAAAAACCCCAAAGAATGAAGGAGCAAAAAACTAATGATCGACTCAGGTTGGCTATACCTCCAGGTAATTGTGGACCAGCATTTCACTATGAAGTCCATCTATGCTGTTGCAAAAAATTTTTTTAAAAAATACATGCCTTAGCAATGTAGAAGAAACATCACGTCTTTGCGATTTTACCAACAATCTCGAAAGAATATGGTGTTCGATAAGTATTTCTGATATAATGTGTCTTCCTGATTATGAACTAAATAACAAAAAAACCAAATATTTCCTAAACTAAAAAGTTCTGCTAGATATAGTATCCTATTCTGTGAATAAGATGTGCTGTAAATTAAAAGCTGTGTCTGAGAAAAGTACGTGAAAAGGAAAATCTAAATAAAAAAAAAATCTTTAGAGAAGTTTCACACATCAATGTAGCAAGTTTTAAACTCTGGACCTCTCCACATTAGTGATCGGCATTTTGAACTGTCATCGTAGATTCTTATGGGAAAATGTCGGTAATTTATTTAATATTTTGTTTAGACCAATTTAATCATAATTTTACTATCATTATATCTATCTCAATAATTTATTTTATATTGTGCTTATAACTTTGGTTATTTATAAACTCGTTATAAATGATTGTTAATAAAAGATAAAACAATTTAATTTAAAATGTATATTGCACTAAGCATGCTTTCAGCAGAACACTCAATATGTTTTTAATTAATTCTCATATTTATGAATCTATGTTATATATATATATTATTGAGTAATAGTACAAAATTGTGCGAATGTATTTTTTTATATAGTAAACCTGGAAATCAGGTTAATTTTATCGAGATTTTTTGAAAAAATTAGTAATTGTTTAAATGGTTTACTCCCCTTTTCCTTGCTGCTCATATTTTTTTGTAGTTTATTCATTTGTCAGATTAATCGTTAAGAGATAAAATATAAAATTCAGTTAATACAATCTATAAAATGAACTCTGGTAAAGTCATTATAATATAAATAGTCATTTTTTTATTAAAAATTTTTATGCTAACCATGATAGAATTTTAAAAGCTAAAAAGTACATTTAATCCACCATAGCAAATACTAATGAATTTAAATGTTGATAAATTATATTTTCTGGCTGTGTATATGAAATTACACATCTACATTAGACTGCATGTATTTGTGTTAATAGTCTTTGGGTAGACTTAGAACATATCTAGATGATTATTTATTTTAATTGTTAATTTCACATTATAGTAGAGGCAGGGATTCCTCAGGATGTGTATTAAACTCACATTTGCGTATGGCATGTAATCACTTAAGTGGCATGAGAAAATGTTTCGTGCTCAAGGCATGCAAATCTTTGATTTCCAGACCATCATTTGATATTTAATTTAGGATTTTTTAAAATGTTTTCTTGCTAGGCTGTAGTTATTTTTGTAGATTAATTATTTAGCCAGATGAGTATTTCCTGCTGTATATTTCATCATACCCGATGTATTTTCTTTTCTCATGTTATATCTAAGCAAAAGGTAGAATACTTTTTATATTTGATACTTATTAACTAGATACCCTTTGTACAGCCTAGCATATTGATGAATTATTTTTATATGTTTTAGCATTGTACTTGAAGTTCCCCCCTTTTTTTCTGATGTATTATATCCTTAATGTTTTATTTCTGAAAATGCCATAATCTGTATATTCATGATCGAATTTCTTTGTGGATTTGGTTAAATTATATTTATGTCAAATCCTACTTGGCTGTACTGTGCAGGTGAATTGTTTATGAACCTCATTATCCATCCAGGGATTATTGGAATGCATGATAATGTAAATGTCCATGTTTCACTCATGTAGCTAATGTTTTAGACTGAGATGATGATAATTATATAGTATATATCGGTCTTCAGTTGTAGTTTAGCTAAAATTAATAATTTTATAAAGCACATAATAATTTTGTGAAATTGAATAGATAAAATTTGTATAGTTAAGACGGTCAATTATTCTGGCTTCAAACCTGAAGCAAGGTACGCTTTTTAAATAATTATACTATGTAATGCCCCATAATCTTTTGAACTGATAGAAAAAATATGTTTATAACTTATTTATTTGTATTACTTTTATATGAATAAATATAAAATTCTCATCTCTGCATTTTGTGTTAAATAACACAAAATGCAGAGATAATCGATGTATATATAATTTTGTACTGTAATTTATAATCTTTTGTATCTCCCTTACTTAGTAGGATATAAGAAAAATGTACATGTTAACATCAAGTGTGTTGTCAGGTGAAGATTGTCCTGGAGCTATTAGGTAATGATGTTTTCTTGTATTGTTTGTGATAATGGTTTATATATGTTAGACACATACAAGCTGGGTGGTCATTGCCTAGTTCTTGGGATAGATTTTTCTGCATTGCACATTTTACTCTTACAGTATATGTGCAGATTGAAAAATATTGCATACTTACAACACAGTAAACAATATATATATATTATAATCAAAGCTTGTTAAAAAATATAAGCTATTATCTGTGATGTATGATTGAATCCAGAGGGCATTGGAACAAAATATAGCATATTATATATATATTTTCCATATGCCATAGCATCGTCCGGGAGGCGAACCCACAACTGTCTGCAACCAACTACTTGCTTGCAAGGCAGCTGCGATGACCTCTCGGCTAACAACGCTCAACATATATATATTTGTTGTCACTGATTAACCAGTGTGATAAACAATATATATATATATGACTGTTTTGGTCTGCTAACTTCATACATATTCAGATTATCATTGAAATATTTTAATAAATATTTATTTCAGAGTAAAACTAATGTTATTATTAATATTTTTTTATCTAATTTCAGATATGTTTCCAACTAAAAAGCTAAAAAGGACAGATGGGGATTCATTTGCGAAATAATCTGATTTCATCCAAATTAAGAAAAGTAGGAGAAAAATGGACTGAAAATGTAAAATCATTCATAAAAAAAAAAAAATCAAAAAATTTAATGTAAATGCTTTTCAATAAAAATAAATTTAAAGGATAAAAAAAAAAGTTTTAAATTTCTGTTGTTATATATTTCAACATTATTTTAAATGATCTCACATTTTTACTAATACTTTTATATTATTTAAAATGCAAGATTTTATTATACATAAAAATATTCTATGACTTTTATTTTGACTATTTATTCTAGTTAACTGTTTTTTAAATTTGAAAGTTTTACTAGTAAAAAATATTTAAAACTGAAGTTGGTTAGGAATTATACTCTCATATATAATTGTTAGTTCTCAGTTTTATTAATAACAATACATCTTTCTTTTAAGACTTTCATTATTATTATCTTAAACTTTCTCTAGGATTGTTAGCTTGATTAGTTTCTTTTAAATTCACAAATAACAGTGATCATCATCATCAACCATTATCAATCCACTGCAGGATGAAGGTCTCTCCAAGTTTAATCCATCTTCTCCGATCTTTAGCTTCTCTTCTCCACAACACCCCTGCACATTTTCTTATTTCATCCATCCATCTCACATGTGGTCTCTTTCTGGGTCTTTTACAATCTCTTGGAATCCAGTTTAAAATTTCAATTGTCCATCTATTATCATCTCTTCTAGCAATATGTCCAGCCCAACTCCATTTCAATCTTTTAATTTTTTCAATAAGGTCAGTAACACCTGTTTGTTGTCTTACCCATACATTGCATTTTCGATCTCTTCTTGTTACTCCCAACATACATCTCTCCATACTCCTTTGAGTCGTCTGAAGTCTCTGTATTGCTCTTCCATTAAGTGTCCAAGTCTCAGATCCATAAGTAAGAACTGGTAAAACACATTTGTTAAAAACCATCCTTTTCAAACACATAGGCATATTTCCTTTTAGTATCAAGTTATTTCTACCAAAAGCACTCCAACCAAGTTTAATTCTATGATTAATTTTCTCCATTATGTTTCCATCTGTATTAATAATCTTACCAAGGTATTTGTAACTGTTAACTTCTTCTAATTCTTCATAATCAATCTTTATTTTCATATTTTGAGCAAATCGATTAAACATTACTTTAGTCTGTTTAACATTTATCTTTAGTCCTACTTTTCTACTTTCATCTGCTAACTCCTGCAACATTTCCTGCAGCTCTGAAGCATTATTTGCAAAAACAACTACATCATCTGCGAAATCTAAATGACTTAAATACTCTCCATTTACTTTCACTCCTTTAGTTTCCCATTTTAATCCACAAAATACTTATTGCAGCACTGCTGTAAAGAGTTTTGGAGATATGGAGTCACTTTATCTTACACCTTTCTCAATGTTGATTTTTCTAGTATCATTATATAATCTAATTGTTGCTGTTGCATTTTTATAAATATTCTTTAAAATATGACAATATCCTGGATCTATACCTTGATGATCCAATGCTTTAATCACTGAAGAAATGTGTATAGAATCGAATGCCTTTTCATAATCTACAAATCCAAAACAATGACAACTCATATTCGTTTGACCTTTCTATGACTTCTCTCAATACCTGGATATGATCTATTGTACTAAAACCACTTTTAAATCCAGCTTGTTCTCTTGGTTGGTGGAAATCCAAAGTTCTCTGTAGACGAGTTGTAATTATCTTGGTAAAATTTTTATATAAAACTGATAAAAGGCTGATAGGTCTGTAATTTCTAATATCTTCTTTATCACCTTTTTTAAATATTAATATTATTACTGCATTCTTCCAATCTTCCGGTACATCTTTATCATTTAGACATTTGGTATATAACTTTGCTAAAATTGTTTCAATTTCTTCACCTGCTTCTTTTAATATATCAATTATAATTCCATCATTTCCTGGAGCCTTTCCTTTCTTCATACACTTAATTGCATGTCTCACTTCTTCATTTAAAATTCTGGCAATTCGGATTATGTAATAGATATAGGAGAGTACTTGTTCTTTATTACTATATAATTCTTGATAAAAATCTTCTACCAATTTCATGATGTCATCTCTCTTTTTAGTAATAATTCCATCTTTTTTTCTTATTGCAGATATAAATTTCCTACCAATACCAAAATGTTGTTTAACATTTTTGAGATTTTTATTTTCTTCTACAGCTTTCCTTGCTATTTCACAGTTATACTTTCTTATATCATTTTCAACTCTTTTTCGTACCATATTACAAAATTCGAGATATTCAATTCTTTTTAATACATCATTTTTGTATATCTTCATATTCCTTCTTTTCTTCATAAATTCTTTAGTCTCAGTAGAAATTTTATTAGTCAATTGCTGCTTTTTTCTACCAGCTATGTTTGTTGCAGTTTTTAAAAGTGTATCAGTTATTTTCATATTAATTTCATTCAAATCTGAATCATGTTCAAAATCTCCTAACACTTGAAACCTATTTGTAAGTTCTAATTTAAATTCATTAGAATGTTTCTGAAGATTAGGAATATCAACTGTAAATATTGTTTTTCTTAATAATTTTTGTCTCTCTAGTTTTACATTAACACGTAACTTACACCTTACTAATCGATGATCACTTCCTGTGTTAAATTTATTAAGAACATTACAATCTTGAAATATGTATTTTCTGTTAGTCAAAATATAATCCAATTCTGCTGTACCTTCATTTGGATGCTTCTATGTCCATTTCCTTTTAACATTTTTCTCAAAAAATGAATTCATAATATAAAGTTTTTCTTTTTCTGCAAACTCCACAAGTCTATGTCCTCTCTCATTTCTATTACCATAACCAAAATTACCTACAGCAATTTCATCTTTCATTTGTCTACCAATTCTAGCATTAAAGTCTCCCATAACAATTTTAAAATGTTTACTCTGATCAAAAGCCTTTTGTACATCCATATAAAAATCTACTACTACTTCATCACTATGAGAACTTGTTGGGGCATAAACCTGAATTATCTGCATTTGGTATCTGCTATTAAGTTGTATAACTAATCTTGCCACTGTCCGATACACCATCAATCTCCACAATATTGTTCTTCCACTTTTTATTTATAATGAATCCTACTCCACTTGTATTTCCAATATGTGTGCCTTTATAATAGAGTATATGTCCACTTTTTAAATCAATTGTTTCTTCTAACTTCACAAAGTCCAATAATGTCCCATTTAATATAAGACAGTTCTTCTAATTCTTGCAATCTTCCTTCACTTGAAAGTGATCTGCAGTTGTAAGTACCTAAATAAAAAGTCGTCATCAAATGGCAGCCTGGGTCCGCAATCAGGGGATTCTTAGCACCCACCGCCTTCGGCCACCAACCACTGCCTTAAGTTGGTGACTTTACAGCTTCCCGGGAATAAGGGCCATGCTTTATTTTTGTCTGTCATAATTGTATAAATGTATTGAAAAAATATTTATCATTTACACAAACATTCATATCATGAAGTAATTATATAACCAATAAACACTGTTAAAAATTATGTATGAAATTCAGTTTTTGTTTTTCATTTAGTTTATATCTATTGGCATTGTCAGTTATCTAAATTCATTATTCCATTCTTCTATTTTTAATGTTTAATTTTTTTAGTATTCTCTGCTGGCATTCAGTTTCTAGTTTGATATAATCTACCAACAACCATTTTTTGTATCTATCTATATTAGATTAATTTGTCTACATTTTTTATTATTGTTTCAATTTGTTTAATGTTTTTTTCTCTATAATACTTTCATACTTCTTCTAATCTCATCCTTTCTTAATTCTAATTTTCTTTACTCCTTGAACTCATTATCCAAATTTCAGATTTATATAGTAATTTCTTTTTATTTCTGCTTTCATATATACTTATTTTTTGTTACTTCTCGAAAGTTTCATTTATTCTTAATGGTATTACTCTTGATTAAATATTAAATCCACATATTTTTCTTTTTGTACCTCTTAAAGAATACTAGGTATCCATTCCCTTACACATAAATATGTAGGATTTTTTCCCTCTTTTACTGTCTGTAACAATTACTTATTCTCTTCTACTTAGTTTTGCAATGTAAATCCCATATCTTTTTTAGTGTTAACTATCATTATCATCTATAAACTGGAAAGTATTCTCACAAGTTCTGTCCCGTTAATATTCTTACATTATAATGTTTTAAGTTTTCTAAAAGACCTTGAATATTATAAATATTACTGACAAGCATTTCTCTAATTTTATATAAAATATCACATGATCACCATTTCTTATGCTTGTTTATATCTGTTATTAAAACAGGCAAAACTCCATACAGTATTGCCACTTAGTGCAAACCAGAGTAATCAATGGATGCCAGAAGGCTTGTGAATAAAATCCCCATTTAGTGCCTACCTATCCAATATCCACAGACTCGTTTCTAGCTTGTGGCCTTCTTCAGTGAGGAGCTTTGGATCTGAGAGCACTGCACCTAGATCTTAAGATCTAATGCAACTCTCCAGCAGCCACCTTTTATCTTTACTTAATTACAAAACCACGAGTCTTAAACTGAAAACAATAATATTTTCAATCCAAACTCATTAGCTTATATAGTCATATAGGTCTGAACTCAGTTCAGTACCTATACATTTTGGTGTCTTTGGTTCTTTAATAACCGTAGTCACCACTATCCTATTAGGCAGCATTGGTTTTAAGTCAATAAACATCACATGATCACCATTTCTTATGCTTGCTTATAACTTATTAAAACAAGCAAAACTTTCCATACAGTATTGTGCATAAAATCTTGATCTAGTGCCTACTCATCCAATATCCCCAGATTTGTTTCTGGCTTTTGTCAGTGAGGAGCCTTGGATCTGAGAGCACTGCGCTTAGATCTTATGCAACTCTCCAGCAGGCACCTTTTATCTCTATTACAACTACGAGTCTTAAACTGAAAACAATATTTTCAATCCAAGCTTATTAGCTTATATAGTCATATAAGATCCAAGGCTTCTCACTGATGAAGACCACAAGCCAAAAACTAGTCTGGGGATATTGAATGAGTAGGCACTAGATGGGGATTTGCCTTCTAGCATCGATTAATTACTCTGTCTTTCACTGAGTGGCAATACTGTGTGGAGAGTTTTGCCTGTTTTAATAAGTTATAAGCAAGCATAAGAAATGGTGATCATGTGCTGTTTATTGGCTTAAAACCAATCCTGACTAATAGGATAGTAGTGGTTATGGTTAATAGAGAACCAAAGGCACCAAAATGTATAAATAGTGAACTGAGTTCAGACTTATATGACTATATAAGCTAATGATCTTGGACTGAAAGTGTGTTTTCAGTTTAAGACTCGTAATTTTGTAGTTCAAAAACTAGTCTGGGGATATTGGATGAGTAGGCATTACAATGATTTTATGCACAAGCCTTTTGGCATCCATTGATTACTCTGGCTTGCACTGAGTGGCAATACTGTATGGAGAGTTTTGCCTGTTTTATACATAATATAAAATTTTAATAGAAGTTTTGGTCAGTCATTTGTAAAGTTTTTAACAGTTGTGGGATGTTTCTTATAGATTTATGTATGTTATGTGGATGTCTGTAGAACTTTTTTAAATATATAATTATTTAGAAAACATTAATAAACAATATATATGCAGTTTGCTCTTTTTGCCTTAATTATCTTGTAGGTTATTTTGGACTCTATCAGATGATGTTTGTCATTAATTGTCCATTCAAACATTCATTTACAAATAGTTTTTTGAACCACATAATCATTTAGAAATAACATTCTAATGTAGTAGTTAGTTAATTAATCTTTTCAGAAGAGCTAAAATATTTTTTTAGGTTGCTGAAGATTATTTGAATGTTATTGTTTTCACATGGATTCCATTGAGCAAGGACTTGATCTTTGAAGATATAAATCACCAGATCTGGAAAACTGATTCTCTATTTTGTAATTAGATGATAAAATAAGTCCCAGGAAGCTAATTTAATTAATAAATGGTAATGCACCAATCAGAAAATAAAATATGATTGAAATATGATATACTCTTCATCATTGATAAAGGAATGTCAAATGTTTACATTGAGTCCCAGTTTGCTTTACCTTATAAATCAATTCAACATGTTTTCAAGAATCATAATTACTAATTAACCTGATGTATAAATGAAGTCTTTATTATACTCTATATTTATCATTAATTTTAAAGATGCTATTTTTCTTCATAATGTTATATTATGAATTTCCAACTCCAACGTAAATACTAATTTCTAATATATTTTACTCCGTAATTTATTCTTTAACAGAACCATCTTTTTTGTTTGCCTTTTATCATATTTTCCTTAGACTCAACTGTATAGTATTCAATTATCTCATATATATATTTTCCTTCTCTATTACACTTTCTTCAATCTACTATATATTTTCAATTCAGTGTTTCTATTCATCTGGATCTTATGAATATTTTAATATATTTCTAAATATTGTCTGCTAAATCCATTATTTAATTTTGAGATCTTCATTTTACATTTTATGTATATAAGGAAATAGTTTTTCTTGAAGCAGATATATATTGAATTACAAGTTACTTCCCTATAAATTTTTCATGTTAATAAGTTGAATTTTAGATTGTTTCATAGTTATAAAATTTATGAAGTGCATTCATACAAATAGTTTTGGTTTCTGCTTAAAAATGGAAAAAAATGAAAACAGTAACTGACATATTATGCATCATTAGGACCGATAGATTTCCATGTACAATGCACATTAAAGACCAGTTCAAATGCTACTGACCAAGACATAGCTTTTCACTGCCATATGACATGTTCTACTTACTGATCCTCATTGAAAGAATGGAATATAATTGCCCAAACTGTCTCGAGTCATGGACAAAGGAAATAGTACTGAGTCAAATATTGAGAACTGTGATGACGTGATGTTGGATGGAGTAAATAGTACAGAAGAAATGAAGCAATATAATAATCATTCTGATTAAAGATTCTGACTATAATAAAAATGAAACTTAAATCACAAGAAATTGAAAGATGTCAAAAACTATTAATTCACCTCATCAAACTAAAATTTAAAAAATTAACAAACTCTCCTAGCACTTCAACTACTTCATTATTTTCTGAGGATGAAGAAAAATTATTCCCAAAAGAAAGACAAATCAATACCATAAAAAACAAAAGGAAGTTTATAAATAAAAAGTTAAAACCCAAAAGAAGAAACAAAACTAAGCAAAAAGAATATAGCATTTCTAATGATAAAACATTCATAAGACCGTTATATTCACATCCTACATAATGAACAATAATGATATAAAATTTGCAATGTAAGGGAATTAAATGCCTGAACTAAAATCCATAAATTTATCAGGTTTTAAGTCAATCACATCACATGATCACCATTTCTCATGCTTGCTCTTAACTTATTAAAACAGGCAAAACTCTCTATATATATATTGTCACCCGGAGCAAGCCAGAGTAATCAATGGATGCCAGAAGGCTTGTGCATAAAATTCCCATCTAGTGCCTACTCATCCAATATCTCAAACTAATTTCTGGCTTGTGGCCTTTATCAGTGAGGAGCCTTGGATCTGAGAGCACTGCACCTAGATCTTAGAATCTAATGCAACCCTCCAGCAGTCACTTTTTATCATTACTTAACTACAAAACAGATTTAAATTGAAAACATATCAATCCAAGCTCATCAGCTTATATAGTCATATAGGTTTGAATTCAGTTCACCGACAAAGGCCATTAGTCTGGGGATATTGGATGAATAGGCACTAGCAGGGGATTTTATGCACAAGCCTTCTGGCATCCATTGATTACACTGGCTTGCACTGAATGGCAATACGTATAGAGAGTGCTGCCTGTTTTAATTCATCAGGTTCTTTAATCAAGTATCTATTGATGTATTAGCAATTACTAAACAAAATTTAATCAAAATATAAATATCTTCAAATTATTATATCTAATTATTGGCATATCATTCCTTTCTTGAACAATTGCTCTGCAAGTGGAGTCCTGATTTTAGGCAATAAACAATAACAACCCTAAAAACATCAGAAACTCATATAATTATTTCTCTATGTATTTCAAACATAAATTTTAGTTTGTGCTCTCTATTCATCCCAAAAAGGAAAAGAAATTAGTAAAATAATTGATCAAGTACAATAATTTTAATTAGTAAATCATGTTCTCTGTATTATAATGGATGATTTTAACTGTTCCTAAGGAATTTCTATTGTGTATACTTCAGTAAGATATTTACTAGAAGGTGCACATTCATTTTCAAATATCGGTGCATCAACTTCAATAGGATCACATCATTTCTTTTAATAGCTGGAAAAATCCTTGTCACTATCACATCAATGTTTTCACAGACCATAATATGTAAATATTTTTAAGAAAGGCTATAATCTGTATCAAATGTGCCTTGAAATTTATAATAGTCAAATAATATCTTTATTTTGCCGATAGAGGGACCTCTCCAACCATGGCATAAGATAGCGACTTTTACAAAGATAAGAGCAGCTGTCTTATCTTTAACCTAACTTTCCACTTATATAGAACAATCTGAAGCATTTTGATTTGGGAGCGTGAAGCTATTGTTCTTTCCACTGTTTATGTCCACTATTTCTTATACAAATTAACATTCGCAAAATCTTGCGATTTACGAGTTAATATTACTATCTTTATACTGGAAATATATAAACTATTGTAGAGTTATAATTATTTATTAAGCACACAGGAAGTATAAAGATCATAATATTAACTCTTAAATCGCAAGATTTCATGAATGTTAATTTGTATAGGAAATAATGGACTTAGTGGAGAGAACAATAGCTTTACGTTCCCAAATCAAGATGCTTCAGATTGGCCTATATAAGTGGAAAATTAGGTTAAAGATCTTAATAAAAGTCACTATCTTGTGTTGAAGGTTGAGAGGTCCCTCTATCAGCAAAATAAAGATATTGCTTGACTATTATAAATTTCAAGGCGCATTTGATACAGATTATAGCCTTAAAAGTATTTATATATACTTCCTGTGCGCTTAATAAATCATTATAACTAGACCATAATATGATGGAATTGTGTGTAACACCAAAAATCAAATATATATATAAACTTTAACACCAGAGAGAAAAAAATCCATATAATATACAACTTGATGTCAAAAATTGTAATGAATCACTTTAAGAGCAATATCTAGTTTTAAAAAATATACTGTTTTTAAGCACTCATCAAATTAATTTCAGATTCTACTTTTCTTAAAAATTAAATTCACTCTCAAAGGAACTTTTTTTTTGGCAATATGAAAGCAGAAATGATGTAACTTTTAATCCATTTTCAATAAAGGTTATATATATCTTTGTTTTGAATCGTGTCATTCTCACATGCAATTGTATATTTCTAAAAAAAAAAACCCAAAAGCAGTTGCCTATTAATATAAACCAGCGTTTCCCAACCTTTTTTGGCTCACATACCACTTGGTAGCATATCATGCTAAATTGTACCACTTCGTAAAAATGATTGTATTTTGTGAAATTTGTTATTGGGAGTGTGTTATTTTATTTGCATTATACATATTATAGGGTGACCATGTATTCACATCACATAATGAGACAAATTACATTGTAACATGCCTAAACGTCATGCTGGATTATAAACTCACTGAAATTATAAACTCACTGTAACATATATGTATGTGTTTGTTCAAAGTATCATATTTATCTACTATTTTGTCATATTTCATTTACTAATAAATGGTTTTAATAAAAACACAAAATTATAAAAACCCAATTAATATATTTTTTTATCATAATCAAATGTTTTTATAAAATAAATTTAATGAGATCCTTGTGCTTGTTTTGAAAAACATAATTTTTTGAAATTTGGTTCAGAAGATGCAAGATATACCCTTAAGTCTACAGCTGCATTCAATCTGTTTCAATACTTTTTTTTAAAAAAAAATATATGAAGAAAAAGCTCTTTCTATTAATTCCATACTAGTAAATGGTAATAATAATTTAAGAGCTTTCTCAGAAAACTGTTCATATTCTTTAATGTTTAACCAAAATTAATTAGATTGTGTCGATAATTCTATTAAATTTTCTTTCTCTTTTATTGATAATGATGTAGCTTTTTTTCAATTTTCTTCATAGAAGGGGTTTGAAATCCACTTATCATTTGTGTTTCGGGTTTTGGAAAATATTCCATGAAAGACAATTTTAATCCTGTTAAATGTGCTATTATATTTTTTGTATATCTTGAGACAGACTAACCTTATTTTCAAACAAAAAAATATGTAGAGTTTCGAATTTTTCCGGTTGATTGTTTTCAATACACTGTTTCCAAAAATCTAATTTCTTAATCATACTTTCAATTTTATCATTAATATTAAAGATCGTTATCGAGTTATTCTGAAGTGTCAAATTTGAGTTCATTTATTTGCAAAAAATATCAGATAAATATGCAAGCACCTGAAGCCAATCAAAATCATACAATTTCGAAGAGAGATCAAAAGGATTGTCTTAAAAAAAAAACTTGTGCTTCTTGTCTAAGTTCGAATAAGCAGGTTATATAGGGATCAATGAATTTTAATAAACAAAGACGATACAATCACAAACAATAACCTGTCACTTGTAAGCCATGCGGTGAAGTGAATGAGAGTGCAGCACTATGACAACAGTGGCGGCAACATCTCAAGTTACTGGTGGCTAACGGCTAAATTTAAAAGTGCACTCCCAAAAAAAAAAAACCGATATCAATTGCTGGATTTTCTATCATCGACTGTACATATTAACAACTTTACTGTATAATATTATTCATTAAAATAATTTTTATGAATTATAGGAAAAAACGTTTCTATGATATTTTTATGATTTAATTTTTTTAATTTTTTATGTCCGCCATTATTGATTATTTTTCGTGTACCACCAACCAGCAACTCGCGTACCACCAGTGGTACGCGTACCACAGGTTGGGAAACGCTGATATAAACCATCCATACATAAAAATTTGTAACGTATATAAGAAACTTCACACATTTTAAATATATCATTCGTAGTTGAATATTTCAGTTTAACAGTATGGAGTGGAAGAATATCTTGCTTCAATTTAATGATATGAAAAAGTGAGGGGAAGTGGAGAATATTCTACTTTCAATCATTAGCAGTCAATTAATTATATTCTGTCCTAAGTTGAATATTAATTCAATTTAATAATGCAAAAAAATATCTTTCTTACATTCCTTAATAGTAGAATTATAGAAGATCTATTATTTTAAATGCTATTAGAAATATCTAAAAAAGTTTTCAACCAAACTGAAACAAGATTCTTTTATAATAAAAAATGTACACAATGAGCTATTTGGGAACTGCTTATTACAAGCTTTATCAATTTTTATATATATCGGATCTTATTATTTCTTAAACACCTTTCAAAATGTCAAAAAACTAAAATGAACATTTAAAAAAAAAAAGCATATATTTTTTATTAATATCTATAATAAAAGTAGTAAAGCAGAAATTTCCAATTTAAGATTTATTAAAACATTTAAAAGAATATTTGAAATATTAAAATATGTATCCATTAATAATCATTTTTAAAATTATTTATTTATTTGATTATACATTTGAAAATGTCAAAACAAAAATTATTACAAAACAATGTTGCATCTCGACTTCTAATGGGAAAAAGTCATGACAACTAATTAAGGCTTAAAACTTTTAATGTCAATTGTACTTATAAATGATTTTGTAGTTTATAATAAGATTAAATAATTGTTTTGTAACATCTAATATATTGATTTAACTTTGTGTTTTGAATAACAAAAAAACATTTAAATACTTCTAAGACAGGCTTTAACCTGTATCAAATACACCTTGAAAATTTTATAATAGTCAAGCAATATTATTTTGCTGATAGAGGGACCTCTCAAACCACGACACATGATAGCGACTTTTATAAAAATAAGAATGGCCATCTTATCTTTAACCTGAAGCATCCTGATTGGGGAGCGTGAAGTTGTTGTTCTCTTCACTGATTATGTCCACAAAGATAAGACGGCCACTCTTATCTTTATAAAAGTCACTATCGTGTCATGGTTTGAGAGGTCTCTCTATTGGCAAAATAATATTGCTCGACTATTATAAAATTTTCAAGGCGCATTTGATACAGTTAAAGCCTGTCTTATAAGTATTTACATATACTTCCTGTGCGCTCAACAAAATTATAATTACAAAACCATTTACTGTACTTAATTTAAAAATCAACATTAAAAACAATTTTATATCATTATCATCTCTGTGTTGAAATGCACTCAATTATGTTTATCATTTCTATATTTAAAAAAAATTCCAATTTACAAATCTGATTAGAATTAATGGATATATGATGAAGTGTACTGCATAAGTAACAGTCAAAACTACCATTAAGGGAATGTATCCTTTATTTGTTAACATAAAAATGATATAATTGAAATAGATTAAAATTACAAATGTTAGAAGAAGAAAAGTATTTTAACAATAATTGCTAAGTATTATAACATTTTAAAATCAGCTCATTGCTTTCAATAATATTTTATTTTGTGCTTAATATTTTTACATGAATTTCATAAATTATTATACATCATTATATATGATAAATTATTAAAAGAAATTAAAGCTATCTTCAATAATAAAAATTACAATAAATTTGTGCAAAATACTTTTGGTATAGGAACTTAAAGAATTGCCATTGTATGTAGAAATTATTTTTATTGACTAGAAAGATTTGCAAGTTTTAAGTTAAAAAATGAAATGGAAATGTTTTTGTTTTCTTTCAGTAAAACTTTTTTTAAAAAATATATTGATCTCGTAATTTAAGAGAGAAATGAAAGATAAATATATTAAGAGATGGAGTCTAATATTGGTTATAATGGTGAAAATGTGTTATATTTTGGTGAATAGTTAGAAAGTATTTATTTCTTGACTTGAAATAATTGAAGAAGATAATAACTAGAAATTCTTAATAAGAAGGTGAATGCCACACTAAGAGTTTTTTTTTTTTTCAGGTACTGTTCCTTAGTTTTGCAGAGACTTAAATTGTATCTATTTAAAAATCAATATTAGGAAGATATTAATGAGATGATGACCTGCAATGCCACTATAAAAAACTAATGGTCCCAGAAAATAATCCAATAGGGTTTTTTGCCTCCATTATATAAAATAAAACAATTCATAATTAAAATACCACAGGAAAAAAAAGGAACTTATTTAGATTATCATTTTATAAATTCAAAAATATTTGGTATTATCCTAAATAAATATTTACATATAGAAAGATTTATGCTTATTTTTCTGCTGACAAAATATTTCTTAAAATACCACAATTTAGTTGACATCCTTTTTTTTGAAGAACAGAAAATAAAATATTTATAAAATAAAGGTACAATTTTTATTCCTTTTTATAGATGTAAAACTTAATACAGAAAATTTTTCCAAAAGTTAAAAATATCTATATCCATTCAATATTACAATTATCAGAAAAATATATGGCATTGCTTAGAAATACTTAAAAAAACATAAAAAATATTTCTCTATTTTTAAATAACCACTGTAAATACTGCAATAAAAAATATTCAATCTTCATAAATTCATTATTGATAAAGAATGACCTCATGATTTGTATTCAAAATAGAAACGTGCAACTAGTTAAAGAAAATGCTAC
Source organism: Epiperipatus broadwayi (assembly GCA_028023455.1). Lineage (NCBI taxonomy): Eukaryota > Metazoa > Onychophora > Udeonychophora > Euonychophora > Peripatidae > Epiperipatus > Epiperipatus broadwayi. The sequence goes on from JAQFVV010012549.1 coordinate 2,897,030, forward strand.
AATATAAAGGATGAGTGGTAATAGTAATGAAGTTAATAAATATAAAAATAGTGAGGATATTTTCTTATATACAAATGCAAGCATAAATTAAAGTGAAACCGCATGATAAGTTAATTTAATGTCCATTTAAATGTTATTTATTCTTGGTGGAGAATGATTAGGTGAGAGCTGAAAGAAAATAAAAAATATATTAATAAACGAGATAAAAAAACATAAGCAAAAATTAAATAAACTATCTTAAAAAAATACTATGATCATTTGCCTTTTAAAAAAAGCTAAAATAAGTGAGGCTATCCCAGTGAATTAAAATATTGTTTTAAAAAAATTGGTTTGTCAATATACTGTAATTTGTCATCATGTAAACAAATTAAAAATATAAGCTGGATGGTATGAATTCATGATCTCATTTTATAACATAACAAAAATTGCTTCATATTTCTGGTTTTGTGTGTGTGTGGCACAACATTAATTTTAAAATAATTAAATATTCATTGGTATTGAAGCAGTAAGATCTGCTTTGCAAATCTTCATTTCACCGTTTCTCATCTATTTCCTACTCTCATACCTTGGTTTGAACCCCAATATATCGTAGTGTATCTGCAATGCTCTTATATACCGAAAATCCCGCCCAATTTTAAACCACGAGTACAATGCTCGTATTATATATAAGTATAACTCATGCCCAAATAAATAAAGTGTTATGGATTATGTGTATGTTCACATAATTTAGATTTATTTAAAAAGTAGGTTATACAAGTCGTAATTGTGCACACAATATGCATTTTAAAACTTATGATAAAATTATAAATTGTTAGTTAAAATTATTTTGTTTGAATCTATTTACAAAAATAAATTACAGTCGTAATATATTTTTGATTTAAAATAAAATTCATATTCGTTTAGTAAATAGATTCAAATATTGAAATTTAAAAAGTAAAATAATTTTCTTTTGAATTTAAAATCACGCCATATATTTTCTGTTAGAATAAATGAGGGCTGGTAGGAACAATAGTTTTAATTATTATCTAAAAATACAGCAGATGTCCACTTAAGGTTTTCTTTCAATTAATAAAAGTTATTTTAATTAAATCAAGTTTGTAATTTGAATGTTGACAAGGAAATTAACAATAGAAATTAATTAAAATTTTGTTGAATTCCTTTAGACATTCGGATAGGATTGATTACAGCTGATAAGTAAGCAAAGTCCGAAATATTTTTGTAATGTTCCAGGGCAGTTGTATTGTTCAATTCCACTATAAAAGGGAGGGTTTTCTTTTGTTCTCCATTTGAGTGATATTTCAGCAAATGATTCTAGTGATTTGCTAATGAAATGATTCTAGTGAAAATATTCTAGAGAAATTATTCGAGTGAAAATATTCTAGTAAAATATTCTTCGATCAAGATTTCAAAAGAATATTTTCTTGAGAGTTTTAGCTACGTGCCTGCGAACTTAAATTTGAAGCCGAGTTTTTGTCTCCAAATTAATTGACCATGTTTACAGTTTCACCTATGAATCACCCAACCTTCAAAATTGCTAACCTTGAAATGACGGAGTAGAGCCGGCAAGAAGGCTATTTTCCTCTCGGGAATGGCCAGCCGCTGCTCTAGACCATCGTAAGCTATCACATAAGGAACCCTGGAACTGCTGCTGCTGCCAAAAATATGAACAACTCCAGATTTTGCTGCTGAATTGTATAAAACCTGCTGACCATCAATCTACCTGCAAATGCTTCTCCAGAGGTAACCCCAAATGAACCCAAGAGCTCTTGTGATTCCTAACTAACATGCTATAGCTATTTTAAATTGTTTTCTTTTATTTCACTTGACTTTATTATGTGCTTCTTTAACGTGTTCTAATATAATCAACAGTTTTGCTCTCTATCCTTGGGTTAATATTTTCTATTTATTAATCTTTCTTTTATTTTATTATGATAGTGTTAGAATAGTCTTTGACCGAGTGAATTATTCCCTTTGTGAAAGTAAGATGCCGATATTAAGGCATATTTTAAATTTATAAATAATTCCCAACTTTATTATCTTGCAAATGACTTGTTCGAGGGCTATTCTAATCTTCTTTAATATATATAATAATCAAATAGTTTAAAATCTACATTTTATTGATTTTAATCTAATATGAGAGTAGGTGCGAGATCAATGATTAAATGTGTCCCAAATGCATGATTGCGTAAATAAATCTGCTTTCTTTTCAAACCCGCAAGCATGCATTTTCCTATTTTAGAATCTTCTACTTTAATTTCAAAGTTCGTCATTGACGTCGAGAATGTGCGGACCCTTTTAAATGAATTTCTGGGAATTTTTCCCAATCTAAGTGAATTCATCTAGTATGTTTTATATACATTAGTCTACTATTGCTGGTAAATGAATTGGTTGTTGAGACAGCTTTGTTTTTCTTTCCAAGGATTTTAAACGGCCAAGTCTGTTCCCTTTTCATTACCTGCGGTTCCCAGGCAGAGTGTGTACTCAAATGTCATACCTGGGAATTAGACACAGTCGTCACCCAGTCGCTAAGTTTCGGCTCTCCGTGGCAACACATTCCTACGGCTCAGCGGCGAGATGCCCTCCGTAGTCATTCCAAATATTTCCCATTTATTTATATATAATTTTACAAAGCATCCATGACTTAAATGTGTCACACCCTCCATCCTTTAATAAATTCATTATTAGCAATACCGACCTCCCCTCTGCTTTAATTATTATTATAAAATGAATGCCTTGATCAAATCCCACTTTGTCACTTAGTAAGTTTTGTCCGTGCTATTCTCGAAATCAATAAATATTCTATAACCCTTAATTTTAAAGGTTTTATTAAAATTTTATAATTACTCAAAGCACCTCGCACATGTCCCCATCTCTGTTAAGCACATTATCGTAATATTATATTAGCCTGAGGGATAGAATATATTTTCTTTAAAACCTTTTTGTCATTTAATGGAATGTAATGCCAACAATTATTTAGTAAGTGTTCCTGTCTCACATAAGCAGACAGTGGCGTTATATATATATATATTTCTATATAAATAAATCTTTGAAATCATTTCAAACTAATTTTGATCTTTTATTTTATTGATTCCTATCACTGTCTCGGTCTATATATCTATTTTCTGCATTCCTTTTGTACATCCATAGATATTAATTAGCAACCCAAGCTTATCTTAGTATAGAGTCTTTTTGTTTCTCTCTGACCACCAGACACCGGTAAAAAGGTTATACTAGTAGTAGCATCAGACACGTTATCATGTAGGTGGCACTGTGAAATTTGGACTTTAGATTCAAACTTAGTATATCTAGAAGGCAACCCCTCCTAGAATGTTCAGTTTTGTGTTTGGGGTTTGAATTCTGCAGTGTGTTAGTGAGATAGATGATTCTGACCGTTACATTTAGGTGTTGAATATCTTAAATAATATATGATAATTTACAGTGTATATATATATAGATATTTTTATAGATATATCAAATAATCAAGTGACTATTTAAGATGCACAAGCGTTTGGAACTGAGAGCATGAAGATTTAAGTAATCACTTTAAATTACTTATATGATTTTTGTTAATGACGCTTGTGAAATTTTACAATTTATGATCTGTCATTATTAGATGAAAACTTAAACACATGTAAATATTTTTATTTATATAGGCAATGTTTTTATAAATTATAATAATAATGTAATTTACACCACAGAACATGCGCTTTACAGATGGAACGTTATTTATAATGAATACTCTCCTTTCCAAACACAAGACATTATTCAATATTATAAATGTGAATCTGAATGAGTATTGGTAATTATAATAGAACTGTTTAAGAATCAAAACTAAATATCTGAAATATAGGCTTTAGTTTAACGCCTATACTATTCTTAGAGCAAACCAATTTAATTACAACTATATTTAAGCACATTTAATTTTTTTTTTCAAAAAAAACTAATTGAAATAGTTTTTTTTTTTTTGTAAAAGCTGTTGCAAACTCAATCTAGATCAATAGTATAGTCTTTTTTTTTAGTGAAATTATTTCTTAAAATGGAGAATGACTGCAATTAACAATGCAATTATAGTAATGTCTAATTGATTGCTACTTTTTCAGGCTACATTATGCTGTTACATGAATTCATTTAAATCATTAACCAATCAATTTTAATAATATTAAAAATCACGGTTATATAATTTTTTAAATTTTCCTTGTAAATAATTGAATCTATTCATATTCAGTAAATGTTACTGTTCTTTTTATTATTATTTTTAAATCTCTGTTTAAATTCATGTTTTAAATATTTGGATTAAAAGAATAATTTTAGTCACAAGCGTTGTTAGCCGAGAGGTCATCGCGGCTGCCTTGCAAGCAAGTAGTTGGTTGCAGACGGTTGTGGGTTCACCTCCCGGACGATGCTATGACATATGAGAAAAAAAAAAAAGAATAATTTTATCTAGCTGTAGTTTTTAAAATTAATGAGATTATAATTCAGACCATTTATTTATTGTCTTGTATTTTTAAATTTAATATTAATTCAAATAAAAATGTGTTCATTAAAACATTTTGAAAAAATTGGAATTTTTTTGTTAAATTCTTTTAACTTTCATCTTCAACTGCTATTAAATGGAAGTAAAAATTTTAAAATAATGTTTATCAAGAGAACAGATCAAGAATACATGGAAATAATGAAAAGACTTGACAAAGTGATTTACGAAATATGTAAAATATATAAACATTCGAAAAATTTCTTTTTTAAAAATAATGAAACTAATATTATTCATTTTTAATCAGTCAGGGCTCAATGCCCACACATATGTTTTTTTCAATCAGGACTGAAGATTTTATTTAGAAAAATCTTAATTTTTTTTGCCAGAATAAAGTTCCCATAATATGTTCCAATAAGTTGGGAAAGTTTTATTATTACTTTCCAATTCCATCTCGCTTTTTTAAAATTAGCAATGTACTTTGTTTCTAATAACCATTTACTATTCTACAATGAAAAAAAATTTTTTTTTGCTTAATATAATTTAATAACTAACTCCATCAATTGGAAAATTAATGCTATTATTTATAAAAAACAGGGAAAACTCTCCATACAGTAGCGCCACTCAGTACAAGCCAGAGTAATCAATGGGTGCCAGAAGGCTTGTGCATAAAATCTCTATCTTGTGCCTACTCATCCAGACTAGTTTCTGGGTGGCCTTCATCAGTGAGGAGTCTTGGATCTGAGAGCACTGCACCTAGATCTTAGGATCTAATGCAACCCCCCAGCAGCCAACTTAACTACAAAACTATGAGAATAAAATTGAAAATACAAAAATATTTTCAATCCAAGCTCATTAACTTATATTTTGAGTGAATCATTATTTGTCATGGTGAAAGAGCTTGAATTTATAAAATAATGAGATGCTGATTAGGTCAAAATTATCATAATGAACTATATCGATAAAATTCTGTTCTGCATTAGATTAATATTTTTAAATATGTTTCATTATAATTAAATATATCTATAAATGAGTATATCTGAAATTTTTTTTAGACTGAGTAGTTTGGAGTTTTATTATATTATACTGGTTAACGTTTTCTCCGTTAATATGAGCATGCGCATAAACTGAACATGAGGGAAAATATGGCGACATGCCGGAGTAAGAAGAAATTCAAAACTTTACCGTAACAGTGCTATGGACACAGAAGATACTTATGGAAAGGTTGACTCTTACATACCTTTGGGGGATGACTCTAAATCAACCCCTCGTGCCACTCCCAGAAGGAAATTTAACTCTCCTCCTGAAAGGATATGCAAGTTCAAATGATATTAGGGCATGTGTGCCGATAAATAATTATTCATAAAAAAATAATAAATAAGTATCCTCATGAAAATAAAGATTTAGGTTCCGGTAAGAAGGTATCCCATTCGCTAGCTCAGCGTACTCTTATACTCAGTTAAAAGAATTGGGGCTCGGAAAACTCGCATAACTAACTAATATGGGGTTAGAGAAAGTAAATGATGAAAAAAATATGGAATATATGGCAGTAGTCACTTTTAAATTATAAAATCTTTTATTAAACCAATACCCCCTACCATTTATAACATAAATATAAAATTAAAGTTCCCAAATTGAATAAATATACAAACGAATATTATACACTACACAAATCATATTAATAAAACAAAACTAATCATAAAGAAATACTTAATAGAGCAATAATTAGATTAAATGAAAGAAAATTTTTTTCTTAAATCAGAAAATGTATTAAATAATTATACGTGAGAGATAGTGATCTGTGGATTATAAGTAAACTCACACATATGCATTATGCAAATAAGGAAAAATTAACAAGTTATATACAGGTGTGTTTATGTACGTATGTACATGAAATATATATTTATGAAATGGGTATTAAATTTAAAATAAAATAAACACAAAAAAATAGTGTACCCGATAAAGTCTATAAGCTTCATTCTTGTATGGGTTTTGAGTGGGCTATACTATATGTTCATCTACTGCAACAAGGGCTGGACCTGACTGTGGCACAAGTTCATGACTTGATCATCGCTTGGTGTTCGAATCTCGGCATTTACATTCTTGTGGGACGGCGGGAGAGGAGCTGGACGGACGCGCTGAAGTCGGCTTCTATTCCATAATCATTTTTTTTAGGCAGGCAAATGTTTGATCGACATCTTTAAGTTGGAGATGGATATTAAATAGGATATTAAACACTATCAATCGTCCTTTATTGTTTGAGGATCCTAGGTTAACTGCAGGCTTCGATGGCGTGTTGTAGTTATGCTTCCATCAGAATCAACTGACTGGTTAACTGCTAGGTTATTTCAATGATGGCCTGGATTAATGTCCGTTGATTTAGAATGACAGAAGAATATTAAATTTTTTCTTGCTTTCTAGAGTAAATCTTACGGCTTACAAGGTATTAGAATCAGCATGATTAAAACAGTTGCATGACTTCGCGTGTTTCAGAATAGCATTAGCTTCCCAATAAGATTTGCAAACGTGAACTGCTCTCTTTGACAAGAAAAAGTTAGACTGCTCTCTTAGAAAAGCTAAGGTGAACTGCCTTCTTTGAAAAGCAAAAGTCAACTGCCCTCTCGCAATTTCAGAACAGATATCCCACCTCCATACAATCTCAATTCAGGTATACCCTCCACGACACAAAAATTAATTAAATCTCATTGAATTGGTTTTACTAATTGTTTTAAGAATTTTATTTCCAATTAGTTTTTTCTTTTTCCTTATTTTTTATATCTCCATTCAGATCACAATTAAGAAATGATAACATCTTTTTACTTTTGATTAATTACATTATCAGAATCGAAGTTTTTTCTGTTTTAACAAAAAATTGTTTCACATAACTTGAACATTTCTCTCTCCATGCATTATCACAAGTCTAATTAAACTCTTTTGTCCTGTTAAAATTATTTTAGCGTGGACAGGAAGCCAGAATGCCTTTAGGCTTTTCTTAAATTTAAGACAATGACTTGCTCAAATGCAACTGAAGAGAAAAATGACCATTAAAACTTCGATTTTGAAATTATTCTTAAATATTTTTAATCAACAGTAATATTTAAAATTTTCCTTTTTACATTTTGTAAACACTCAAAAAATATAAATAGAGAATAACAATTTGTTAAATAAACGCTGTTTCTTCAACAAACAAAAATATTTAAAATTATAAATACATTTTGGAGTTATCTTTTTCTTTTTAAAAAAAAAAAAAAAAAAATCAAAATTGCAAATACATATTTCTAAGCCTTTAAACATTGGCTTTAATCATATGTGTGTGTGAGTTTATGCTATAGCCACAGTTCTCTCTCTTAATTTATAACAAATTTTAATTATATAAATAGTATACCCACCCCCCATTTAATGGCTTTTTACGTATTTTCGACCATTAATTTATCTGACCTTATCTTGTGCTTGGCCACATCAAACGTGCCTGGCACAATACCCCCCTCTGACATGAGACATTTAAATGGAGTTTATCATTTTAATGTCTTTATTATTAATCGTATTTTCCAAATTTAACATTTCATACTATGGACTCTTAGTGAACAGAAGGCATGATGTTCAGAACCCAGAGGTATGGATTCCCATCTCCCAAGCATTTATGCGTACAAGCCAAGTCTGCATCGATCTCCCAGGCCAGAAACACTAAGAAACACAGAATCACAGCATAAAGATCTGTCATATCTAGAGCTCCGTGACATCCAGGCAAAGTAGAATGTGAGAATCACATAACTACATCTTGTAGAACTCATCCCAGAGGAATTTCCATCTCTGCCATCCACTGCACTCATGCTCATTCCTTATTGAGGCTTACAGAGTCTTTTACAGTGGAATAAAACCCAGAGGAATTTTCATCTCTGCCTACTCTGCCACAACATCACAGAACTTCCAGACCATGCCAAGACCTCCAACCATTCTTCTGCACTCCTACCATCTCTAACCCCAGAACACAGAAAGCAGACTGACCTACACACACAACACTTGGAAAACTGAAGTCCACACATCTGACCCTCAAATGACATGACCATTTATTATAAAAGCCTACCTGCTATTTTTACTACACCCAGGCTGAGGCGAAGGTGATCTAGCCTGCTTTCCCTTTCCTTTATATACTAGTTCATCGATTTTCTTTTCCACAGTATCATTGTCTGTCATTCGCTTAAGATTTCTGGAATACTTATCATTATACCAAGGTTTGCGTTCAGCTGCATATTTGTTTTCCCCCCAGCCCATGGCATTGAGGCTAACGTTTTCACAGGTTCTATCTGGTGGACGGCCCTGCTGGCTCATATCCACAGCACTCAGTAGTTCAGCCACTGACTCTATCGAATTTGTATTGGCAGTGAGAAGCATTTGCTCAATTCTAAAGGGTAGGTTGTGGTGTATTATCCTTATGATCTGGCCTTCCGATGTGTGACATGCACTGAGCATCCTTAGCTTTGCCACTTGTCTTCGGAAAAATTTTAGATAGCTCTCACCCCCATTAGCCCTATACTTCTCTTGCATTATCTGGTATAAGATGGTCTCCTGGTGCTCTTCACTCCAGAAATTTCTTACTAGCGCTTCTTTATAACCCTCAAAGGTTGGTGGTTGGTAGAACAAAGATTCCCACCATGACTGAGCATCACCCTGTAGGTGGTTACTTGCGATGGTTAGTTTATTTTTCTCTACCATTCTGTTAGCACTGAAGTACTTTTCCAAGCTATTTATATGCTCCAATGGAGCTTCTCCAGCTTGCCCCTCAAAAATTCTAATTTTTAAAAACTGGTTGATGTTAGGTTGATCTAACTGACATCCCTCTACTATCTTAGCCTCTCCAAATTCTTGCTGCATCGGTCTTACTTTTGATAACTGACTACTATCCTCATACCCTTCACCTATTTTCATACGTATTGTATTATTCCCTGTTGTTTTCTTGTGCCTAGCTGCACTAAGATCCTCCACCCTTCATTCCATCTCCCTTATTCTAATCTCCATTTTATCATTTATCATCTTCTGTTCTGTAATAATAGCGCCATCCGGAGGTTCTGCCATCTGTTGCTCAATCCGGCTAACTGTCTGACACAGATCCCCTATTTTATCATCGCTCACCGCTCGGCGCATTTCTAAGTTCTCTATCCTGTCACTATAACTTTTTTCACTTTCAACCTTTTTGCCTATTTCTTGTATTCTCTTGCAATCTGCTTCCATTACTTGCTGCCTTGTTTGGATTTCTTATCGCTATTAATCTGATGGAGGCCCCTACATTTTTCTTCTACACCTTGAAACCTTGTTTCAATCCCTAAGGATATTTCTTCCCTAAAGTCATCAAACTTTTTAGCTATTTCCTTTGACATCTGACTGATTTCTAGCCTTATAGTATTTACAAACATCTCCATCATTTTCATTAAGTTATCATTTTTCCCTATGGGTTTTCCTTCACTTTGAGGCTCCATTGCTTCCTCTATTCCGCTTTCAGTTATTTTAGGCTCGCTTACTTCCGCCCTTTCTTCGTTTATTTCATTGTGCTCCTCACTCATATCTAACTTTTTAATTCTGGACTGTGATCTTGTCCACATATACAGTATTATTTTCACCTATTTATATATTTGCTTTGTTATACAACTTTACCTATATTTCGTTCGATTACTTCTTAATACTTTAATGGCTTTTTAACTTATGTTCTCTTTATTTATTTCTTTTCATAAAATTATTCAGCGCACACCATACTGAGCTTGCCTATTCCTACCGTCATTTATTTTTCCCTTACATATTATATTTCTCTCATTCATTTATTTACTATAAATAACTAAATTATTCCAAGATCGCCCTTTAAACACCAATAAAAACATATAAAAATCAAGCTAACATTAAATTGTGCACATATTGGAATTGTTTTCAAAGCGAAAAGAAATTGATCGCGAATAGTATTACGATTCTGAACTATTACGTGCAGTCAAAAACTAAATTCTCTATCATGCAACTTCACAATTCTACTTTATTCAATAAAGATTTACTTTCCCTTTTCTCTTTTTACAAAAAAAAAAAAACCTTTATTTCCGCAGTCCACCGCTTGTTTTTATACAATATGTAGTTTATGCTTGTATACTATGATTTATTTTTACTATAAATACTTATATATAGCTAAAACAATCTAAATCAATAGTATTGTAGCGATGAGGATCACTTCAAAACAAAATAAAGTTTTTAATTCTTATATATTAAGATTTGATTATACCTATATACCGCTATTTATTTTTATTAAATGCGCAGTTTATACTGCCTTTTATTTTTATTAAATACGTATATACGACAAAATAAACTTAATCAGTATTATCGTAGTGACAATCGTCACTTCAAAAAAACAAAATAAAATTTAGAAATCCTATTTATAACAATTCTCAATCGTAAACTTTTTTAAATATGCACACACAGTAATATAATCTAAATGAGTACTACTGTAGTGACAAACGTCACTTCAAAAACAAAACAAAGTTTAGAATTTTTATTTATTAAGTTTCGAAATCGTAAACTCTTTTTTTCAAATCTTATCTATATAAAAAAATCATTCCCAATATTTTTGAGATTTTGCGAGATTTTCTCTTTTCTTTAGATGTTTAGTGGTCGTGTCTTTCCTATACTGGCCACATTAAGTAAGGCTTACACATTAGGCGCCAAAAATTACGTTTCTATACCGGTTAATGTTTTCTCCGTTAATATGGGCATGCGCATAAACCAAACATGAGGGAAAATATGGCGACATGCCGGAGTAAGAAGAAATTCAAAACGTTACCGTAACAGTGCTACGGACACAGAAGATACTTATGGAAAGGTTGACTCTTACATACCTTTGGGGGATGACTCTAAATCAACTCCTCACGCCACTCCCAGAAGGAAATTTAATTCTCCTCCTGAAAGAATATGCAAGTTCAAATGATATTAGGGCATGTGTGCCGATAAATAATTATTCATAAAAAAATAATAAATAAGTATCCTCATGAAAATAAAGATTTAAGTTCCGGTAAGAAGGTATCCCATTCGCTAGCTCAGCATACTCTTATACTCAGTTAAAAGAATTGGGGCTCGGAAAACTCGCATAACTAACTAATATGGGGTTAGAGAAAGTAAATGATGAAAAAAATATGGAATATATGGCAGTAGTCGCTTTTAAATTATAAAATATTTTATTAAACCAATACCCCCTACCATTTATAACATAAATACAAAATTAATATCCCCAGATTGAATAAATATACAAATGAATATTATACACTACACAAATCATATTAATAAAACAAAACTAATCATAAAGAAATACTTAATAGAGCAATAATTAGATTAAATGAAAGAAATTTTTTTTCTTAAATCAGAAAATGTATTAAATAATTATACGTGAGAGATAGTGATCTGTGGATTTTAAGTAAACTAAATAAAAAAAATTTCTTTCTTAATAAGAAAATAAATCAAATAATTATATGTGAGAGATAGTGATCTGTGGATTATAAGCAAACTCACACATATGCATTACGCAAATAAGGAAAAATTAACAAGTTATATACAGGTGTGTTTATGTACATCAGTACATGAAATATATATTTATGAAATGGGTATTAAATTTAAAATAAATTAAACACAAAAAAATAGTGTACCCGATAAAGTCTATAAGCTTCATCCTTGTATGGGTTTTGAGTGGGCTATACTATATGTTCATCTACGGCAACAAGGGCTGGACCTGACTGCGGCACAAGTTCATGACTTGGTCATCGCTTGGTGTTCGAATCTCGGCATTTACATTCTTGTGGGACGGCGGGAGAGGAGCTGGACGGATGCGCTGAAGTCGGCTTCTATTCCATAATCATTTTTTTAGGCAGGCAAATGTTTGATCAACATCTTTAAGTTGGAAAGACGGATATTAAATAGGATATTAAACACTATCAATCGTCCTTTATTGTTTGAGGATCCTAGGTTAACTGCAGGCTTCGATGGCATGTTGTAGTTATGCTTCCATCAGAATCAACTGACTGGTTAACTGCTAGGTTATTTCAATGAAGGCCTGGATTAATGTCCGTTGATTTAAAATGACAGAAGAATATTAAATTTTTTCTTGCTTACTAGAGTAAATCTGACAGCTTACAAGGTATTAGAATCAGCATGATTAAAACAGTTGCATGACTTCGCGTGTTTCAGAATAGCATTAGCTTCCCAATAAGATTTGCAAACGTGAACTGCTCTCTTTGACAAGAAAAAGTTAGACTGCTCTCTTAGAAAAGCTAAGGTGAACTGCCTTCTTTGAAAATCAAAAGTAAACTTCAGAACAGAACTACTCTCTCTAAAAAGTAAAGTCAAACTGTCCTCTCACAATTTCAGAACAGATATCCCGCCTCCATACAATCTCAATTCAGGTCTACCCTCCATGACACAAAAATTAATTAAATCTCATTGAATTGTTTTTACTAATTGTTTTAAGAATTTTATTTCCAATTAGTTTTTTCTTTTTCCTTATTTTTTTTATATCTCCATTCAGATCACAATTAAGAAATGATAACATCTTTTTTACCTTTGATTAATTACATTATCAGAATCGAAGTTTTTTCTGTTTTAACAAAAAATTGTTTCACATAACTTGAACATTCCTCTCTCTACACATTATCGCAAGTCTAAACTCTTTTGTCCTGTTAAAATTATTTTAGCGTGGACAGGAAGCCAGAATGCCTTTAGACTTTTCTTAAATTTAAGACAATGACTTGCTCAAATGCAACTGAAGAGAAAAATGACCATTAAAACCTCGATTTTGAAATTATTCTTAAATATTTTTAATCAACAGTAATATTTAAAATTTTCCTTTTTACATTTTGTAAACACTCAAAAAATATAAATAGAGAATAAACAATTTGTTAAATAAACGCTGTTTCTTCAGCAAACAAAAATATTTAAAATTATAAATACATTTTGGAGTTATCTTTTTCTTTTTAAAAAAATAAAAAAACAAAAATCAAAATTGCAAATACATATTTCTAAGCCTTTAAACATTGGCTTTAATCATATGTGTGTGTGAGTTTATGCTATAGCCATAGTTCTCTCTCTTAATTTATAACAAATTTTAATTATATAAATAGTATCCCCATCCCCCATTTAATGGCTTTTTACATATTTTCGACCATTTAGTCTTTTAACCTTAGCCACATCAAACGTGCCTGGCACAATATATTATTATCTCTTTTTTAAAATATGTTACCATTTTAGTTTAAGTTTTATCAACTATTATATTTTCTATTATGCAAGATGTTTCATTGGTGAAGATGCACTCCAATTTTGATACTATACGATGGAATGGGTTAATATGATTGTTGAGAGACTTTTTAAAAATATTTATCTATAAACCCTTTAGAACAGGGCTGACTCACCAAGAAATTTTGCAGTGACTTCCCAATTTAAGATAAAGTATCGTAATTTTCAAAAAATTAAATTTTTATCAAATTCAAATTGTCCATTCAAGATGCTCTTTTTGAATGTATTGTAATTCAACTTAAATTCGCATTTAAGTTGATACCCAATGGATAGAAGTAAATCATCTACATAATCATCATAAAAAGCTGGAAGAAATTAGTGAAACAGTATATAACAAAGACAGTTTTTTGTTTCTAACAATTTACGTATTTAATAGTAAAAGTAGTATTTTATTTTGATATTTTAAAAGAGTACAATGGAACAAATATAAAGAAAAGAAAAATATTTTAAAAGCATACATGAGTTTTGATGCAAATTTTCCAATAAAAAATAAAGTAAGCAAATATTTAAAGAAATTTAAGTCATACCTAACCTGTCGACAAACCAATTTTATTAAACCCACAATGCATTGTATTGTGTGAATTATGTCTTAACAAAACATAAAACTTTTCACAGACAAATGATAAAAGAAATATTTCTGGACGTCAGTGATTTATTGTTTGATTCCAGAATAAAAATGAATTAGTTCAATATTGAAATATGTAATTATCATATACAACTGTCATATATTGTATGGAAATTATGAATTGATTTGATGGAACAAATAAGCAAAGGCATCAGTAATTGCATTTGTTTTCCCTCCCAATTTGATGAATACCAATATAATTGATAGTTCTCAGCTTTATATTTTAAAGAAGAAAAATGAAGATATTTATTATCCTTTTGAAAACTTGAAACGAGAAAAAATTCCACTTTATAAAGTTATATAATAAGGTATTTATTTATATAGTGCTATATTAATAAATTGTAATTGTAAATTAGCGATCAGGCTAATACATATTAATGATGACTGGGAAAATCAATGGATTTTTGGCTTGGTATACCAGAGACAATGCTAATTTCCATTTATATCTTTGCATTATTCATCAGCAGGCTCTTTAAATATTTATCATATGGAAATCTGCATGAAAATTATAAACTAGAAAAAAATCTTCAGAAAAAAATAAGTCTCAACTAGAAAAAAATATCGGAGTATGAGGAATTGTTATATCGAGTGATTGTTGGTTAAGTCTGTATATTTTTATAAAGATTCAGAGATAATAATACATGAAGTAAAAAAGTTCATTTAAAGTTAAAATATCATCATGCATTAAACTTAGTGGTATTAGGTGATGGATTTAGCTTTCATTGTGGATATAACTGTCTTAATGAAATGAATTTACAATTACAAAGAAACAAAATAAATAGTTGAAACAATTGAATATGTCAATATTTTCAAAAATAGATTTAAGATAATAACTTTTCCATGGAAGAATCAATTGAAAAATTTTGAGATAAACTGTGAAAAAAAAATACAAGTATTTTAAAAAATGAAGCCTACTACAACAGCCCTTAATCAGTGGTTTTACTCAGCTTTCAAAAAATTTAGTTGTTTAATATTCATAAGAGAAGAAAATTTTTAAATGTAATTTAAAATTATAAAAATTGAGTAATACGAAACTGATAAAAAAATTTCTGATAAATGTTAACAAAACTCAAAAAGATTTTTTTTTCTCTAATATTTTTAATTATTATAGTTTATTTTACATAGCTTTAAAAAATTTAATGGTTATGAGAGGAAAAAATTTGAATTAATATTCTTTATCATCTATATAAAAGTATACATTGAACTGATAATGGCAGTAAATAACGGTATCGATTTCCAGTCCAGTAAATATTCCAGTTTTTTTTTTATTAAATAAAGTTTTGAATTAAGTTGCCGAACAAAAATCTTTTTCTATTTCAAATTATCTTCAAGGTCGACATCTTGCAAATTAGAAAGTAATAATAACTCATAAATGTTATTTCTTGAAATAATTAAGTTTCTTTAATGAGCTTTAAATAATTTAATTTTGTATTTAGGAGAGGAAAAAATATTTGAACATAATTCAAAATTATAGAAATTTAAGTATGTGGGAGCTGCTAAAAAAATTTGAATGAATAAGAAATTTTCTACTAACATTAACATCAAACACTTTTGTTCTCTCAAGAATTTTATGCAATATGTCAAAGCGCATACCCAATGTTTGAATTTAATGAAACATTATGAAAATGCAAATTATGAGAGAATAATGACTGTTTATTTTGAATTTGAGAAATGTTCCCAATAATTCATCAGATTAGAATCAATTATTCTTACTGATATGAAAGTTATAACTAAGAAGACTATATTATCCATGATGGAAAATGAAGTTTTTCAAAATTATGTAAATTTAAAAGCAATTAGTTGAGATCTAATACTCACTTTTGGAAATTAATGGATGAAAAAAAAAGTCCTAATTTCCTATGTAGATCTATATTTTTGATGATATAATTAGGTCAAAATATCATTCCTCTCTCAAACAACCACTTAGAATGCTGAGTAAGAATAGCAGTTATTAATTATATACAAACATATTCAAAGTTAGTGGACAGTAAACAGTACAAATTTTCTTCAACAACTAAATGAATTTTCATAATTCCATTTTAAATTTATACATGATAGTTTTTATTCTTTTGATAAATACATTATCTGATAACTCATTGTAATTGCTACATCCTAATTATACGAACAAATAAATCGTGGTCAGAAACACTTGGAGAGAAACCTTCAGGAAAACACTGCCATAGCCTACTTTATAGGTTATATATATTTCAAGGCTTTAAATGGCTCAGCAGAAAGAACTATGTTAAGTATTGTTTAAATAATACCTCAAAATTAATATCATTTTCATTAAACTTTTCTAATCATAGGGCTGAAATTTTGATATTGGTTTATTCAATTTTTCATATGAAAAGCATTTGTTAGTCCCCTTCCCTCTCCCCAAGGTTTCGTTATCCATAGAATTTATTATTAATAATGAGTCTTTTTTTCAAGCTCTTTTTCGAAATTGATAGACATATAAATATTTATCTGCTTACTTGAATATAACTTTTTCTTTGCACATGATATATAAAATAAAAATACTTTAAACTTACAGATGGTTGAATCTGTGGAGATCTTGGTCTTGGAGAGCATAGCCGATGAGAAGGAGAAGGGCCAGCAACACTTACATTATTGATCGAAGATTCGGAATCCCATCGTTCAAGTTCTTCTCTCACCAACAACTCCATTTGCTGCCGTTTAATAGTATCAGTACTGCTTTCATTCTATAAAGAGAAAAAGAAAACATTAAAAAAATTTGAATATATAAAAAATACAGCTTAACTAAATTGCAGTTTTCAATATAGAACTGATTTTTTTTTTCAATTAAATAATTAAAAATATGAAGATATCCTTGTATAATGTTTGTTTAAGAGGTTATTATATCAAAATAATGCAATAATAATTGTTATTTATACAAAGTATAAAAAGATGTTCATAAAATGTATTTTGAATTATAAATTAAATATACAAATCAGCATATAAATTGTATAAAAAACATTCCAATTAAAATATTATTAATGATCTTTGTATAAGCATATGATTTATAATATTTATAAAAACTGTTAAGCAAATTCATATGGATGATTTTTAGATTGATGACAAATTTTTAGAAAGTATATTAGCATAAATAAATTTAAAACACTAAACATCACATGATCTTCATTTCTTATGCTTGCTCATAACTGTAAGCTAGAAACTAATCTGGGTATATTGGATGAGTATGCAGTAGATAGGGATTTTATATACAAGCCTTCTGGCATCCATTGTTTACTTTGGCTTGCACTGAGTGACACTACTGTATGGAGAGTTTTGCCTTTAAATTGTAATATTATCAAAAACAAGACGAATGGAGGGGATATAAGAAATAAGCAAAAGATGGTTGATTTAGATATAAGTGTAGATGTAGAGAGGGAATGGGTTTGTAAGATTAATGGTAAGAAAGTTTGTTATAAATGTAATGGAGAAGAAAGAATCAAAAGAATTTATAAAAGAATAGTTAGGAAAAAAAAAATTGTTAAAATTGGGTTTTTGGATATGCAAGGTGGTAGGAGACCAGAAAAGTGGCTGGAATTAAATAAAGCAATTGAAAATGAAGAGCTGGAGGTATTAGCAATAGTGGAAACTCATCTAAGAGAAGAAGAATAACCTATTTTGGAAGAGGTGGTATGGCAGGGTGTAAACAGAAAAGAAAAAGAAAAAAGGGGTGGTGGTATAGGTGTCATATCGAGGAAATATTTAAATATTGTTAAATGTCAAGAGCATTTGTGGTTTGAAATAAGGTTGGGTAGACAAGAATGGATGGTGGCTGTAGTGTATATAGCTACTGGAGATAGTCAAACTGTAATGGAGTGGAACAGTAGTATATATGAATGCCTAGTTAAGGATATACAAATTTTTAAAGAAAAGGGGAAGAGAATAATGGTTATAGGGGATATGAATGGACATATTGAAGAAATTGATGATGTAGATAATAAGAATGGTCAGATTTTGAAGGAATTTTGTCAAAGAGTAAATTTGAGCATTGGGAATTTATCAAATATGTATGAGGGACAATACATATGGTCTAGGAATAATGTATTTCACACAATAGATTATGTATTGGTAGAGAAAGAGGGAATGAATAAAATATGAAAAATTAAGGTTATTGATAATGAAGAGAGAGTATGCAATAGTGATTATAATTTTATTGTAATAGAAATGGTTAGTACTGTGATGGAGGATAGAACTAAAGGTAGAAATAATAGTGAAAGAGGTGGATGGAGAGTGAATGATAAGAATAAGTTGGAAGAATATAAAATAAAAGTTGAAGAAACCATGGAGCAGTTGGATGGGGATGAGTATAAGGACTGGTGTGGTGAAATAGAAAAAGTGGCTAATAGGGTTTTAGTTGAGAATACGCAGAAGAATAAAAGTAATAAAAAAAATTAGAGTTAATAAAAGTGTAAAAGAAAGAAAAGAAGCATGCAGAGAATATAAGTGTGCTATTAAGAACAAAGAAAATGAAAATGATATTAATGCTAAATGGGGAAAGTACTTAGAAAAGAAAAAGTTGGCTAAAATGGATAATTATAGAGAGAGGATGAAGTTAAATAGTAAATTGTTGGAGGATATTAATAAAAGTGGAAGAGATGGGAGTAAAAAATTTTGGAATTACATTAAAAGGAGAAATGTAGGGGAAAGAGAGATAGTATTAACAGATGATGAGGAAATAGAATGTAGCTCTAGAGAAGAGGTAGAGAGAATTTTAAATAGATATGTAATGAATATAGAAAAGATGTTAGATGTGAAGGAAGTAGTGATAGAAAAAATGAAAGCAGTTGGTAATGGGAATATTAGGTTCACAAAAAATGAATTGAATAAGGCAGGGAAGAGATTGAAAAGTGGAAAGGCAAGAGGTTTAGATGGATGGGCAGCAGAGATGGTAATGAATTTAGGGCATAGAGCAAAAGCAAAGTTATTATCATGTTTTAATAAGATAGCACAGAAGACAGTTTTTCCGGTTAGTTGGAGTAATACAAGAATAAGATTATTATTTAAAGGAAAGGGTAAGAATCATAGAACGTTAAATAATTATAGACCGATAGCAGTAACATCAGTTTTATATAAAGTTTTCTCATATATGGTAGCTGGAAGAGTTGTAAAATGGATGGAAGAGAATAATGTAGTGGGGGAAATGCAAGGAGGTTTTAGGTCAGATAGGCGTATAGGAGATAGTTTGTTTGTAGTTACACAACTTATGGAGATGAGTAGGAATTCAGGTAGATCATTATATATGAGTTTTATAGATATAGAGAAAGCATATGATAGAGTAAATAGAAATAGATTATGGGTAAGGTTAGCCAATTTGGGAATGGATGAAGCTTTAGTAAATATTATTAAGAAATTATATGAAAATAATTATTATACTTACCAGTTAGGGGATATAGAATCAGTTGGGGTGGTATTAAGGCAAGGATGCCCTCTGTCACCTATTTTGTTTTTGTTGTTTTTGAATGAAATGGAGAAAGCAATAGAAAAACTAGGAAGAGGGGTAGAGATACCATTAATAGGTGGCAAGGGAGTATATATTTTGTCGGGTCTTTTTTTTTGCAGATGATATCTTTTTGTGTGGAGAAACAAGAGAAGATATGGAAATTATGTTGAGGAGGACATGTGCAAGGGTGGATAAAGAGATGGGGATTAAATTTAGTGAAGAAAAATCAAATATAATGATGGTTAATACTGGCGAAAGAGAAGATGTAGAATTTTTATTGGGGGATATAAAGTTAAGTGTGGTGGATAGATATAGGTATTTGGGAATCATCTTATGTAATCAGGAAAATTGCTTGGATGAATGGGAGAAAAAATTGGTAAATGAAGCAAAGAAAAGAAAGGGTTTGGTAAAGAAACTAACAGTATTTTCATATAATAAATATGATGTAGCTAGAATAGTATGGAAGGGAGTTGCAGTAGCAGGGTTAACATATGGTAATGATGCATTATGTGTTAGTAAAAGGGTTTTAGATTATTTAGAGAAAGTACAAAGGGAAGTAGGAAGACATGCATTAGATGCAGAGATGTGGACAGCAAAGGAGGCAATTCAAGGAGAAATGGGATGGTCAAGTTTTTATATGAGAGATGCAAAAAGTAAAATGAAAATGTTTGGTAGGTTGCAGTTTATGGATAGTAAAAGAATAGCAAAAATAGTGTTCAATTGGGTTATGAGTAAAGGGCAGGTAACAAGATGGGTGAGAAAGGTAATGCGGTATGTGAAAGATTTGGATAAAGAATTTATATCAGTATACTTGTATAAAAGGTGGGATGATTGTGTTAGGAGGATTGTTGAGTGTTATAGTGGTAAGGAATGGGATAAAAGAATAGAAGCATTAATAAAAAATAGGGAGTTGGAGAGATGGAGAACTAGTATGGAGGGTAAGAAGAGTTTAAATATATATAGAAGTAAATGGAATATTGGATGCGAGTTAATTTATGATAATAGTAAGGAAAGTAGTTTATTATTTAAGGCTCGAACGGGATCTTTAGCAACAAGAGAATATACATGTAAATGGAAAACTATGGATAATTTAGTGTGCAAATTGTGTAAGGAAGGTATAGAAAATATTAGGCATCTGTTGATTGAATGTAAATGCTTGAAAGCAGAAAGGGTACAGATAATGAAGTTATGGGAGAATAGACATGAACAAAGTGACTATACAGAAAGTGAGTTATTAGTTATGTTGGGTTTGCGAAAAGATAAGGGGGATTTAGATATAAAGGCCATAGAGTTGACAAAGATTATGTTGTGGAAATGGGATGGAGCAGAATATGGGAAGACTTAAGAGTGGGGAATGGAGAATAAAATGGCTAACGGGTTTATCTGGGCATAATTGCTGAGATATTCTTGACTTCGTTTAAGGAGAAGCCAAATACATCACATCACATCAGTTTATGGATAATAAAAGAATAGCTAAAATAGTATTTAATTGGGTTATGAGTAAAGGGCAGGTAACAAGATGGGTGAGAAAGGTAATGCGGTATGCAAAAGATTTGGATAAAGAATTTATATCAGTATATTTGTACAAAAGATGGGATGATTGTGTTAAGAGGATTGTTGAGTGTTATAGTAGTAAGGAATGGGATAAAAGAATAAATTTATTAATAAAGAATAGGGAGTTAGAGAGATGGAGAAATAGTATGGAGAGTAAAAAGAGTTTAAATATATATAGAAATAAACAGAATATTAGGTGTGAGTTAATATATGATAATAGTAAGGAAAGTAGTTTATTGTTTAAGGCTTGACCGGGATCTTTAGCTACAAAAGAATATACATGTAAATGGAAAAATATGGGTGATTTATTTTGTAAATTATGTAAGGAAGGAATAGAAAATATTAGGCATTTGTTAATTAAATGTAAATATTTGAAAACAGAAAGGGTACATATAATGAAGTTGTGGCAAAATAAATATGAAAAGAGTGATTATACAGAAAGTGAATTATTGTTTTTTATGTTGAAACAGTAAGGTCTGCTTTGCAGATATTCGTTTCACCTTTTCTTACCTATTTCCTACACTCATACCTTAGTTTGAACCCCAATCTATCATAGTGTGTCTGCAATACGCTTATATACCGAAAATCCCACCTAATTTTAAACCACGAGCACAATGCTCGTATTATATATATAACTCATTCCCAAATAAAATAAAATATTATGGAATATGTATATGTTCACATAATTTTGATTTATTAAAAAGTAGGTTATGTAAGTCGTAATTGCGCACACACTATGATATGCATTTTAAAACATATCAAAATTATAAATTGTTAAAGTTATTTTGTTTGAATCTATTTACAAATATATATTACTGTCGTAATATATTTTGATTTAAAATAAAATTCATTAGTAAATATTCGTTTAGTAAACAGATTCAAATATTGCAATTTAAAAGTAAAATAATTTTCGTTTAATTTAATAAAAGTCATTCCAAATATTTCTGTTAAAATAAATGAGGGACAATAGTTTAATTAGTTAATATTATATAAGTTTATCTAAAAACAGCAGATGTCCACTTAAGGTTTTCTTTAATTAATAAAAGTAATTTATAATTAAATCTAGTTTGTAATTCGAATGTCGACAGGGAAACTAACAAAAGAAATTAATTAATATTGAATTCCTTTAGACATTCAGATAGATTTAATTACAGCTGATAAGTCCGATATATTTTTGTAATGCTCCAGGGCAGTTCTAGTGTTAATTTCTAATATAAAAAGGAAGGTTTTCTTTTGTTCTCCATTCTAATGTTTCTAAGAGAAATCATTCTGAGGCCTAATGTTTCTAACCAAAAGTAATGTAGTAATTTGTAAATCTTGACATGACAGAGTAGAGCGCAAGAAGGCTATTTCTTTCCAGAATGGTCATATGCTGCCGTAGACCATCGGAAGTTATCACACAAGGAACCCCGGAACTGCTGCTGCTGCCAAAAATATGAACATTTCCAGATTTTGCTGTTAAATTATATAAAAATCTGCCGACCATCAATCTACCCAAAATGCTTCTCCAGAGGTAACCCTAAATTAACCCAAGAGCTCTTGTGATAACTAACATGCTATAGCTATTTTAAATTTTTTCTTATATTTCACATAACGTCATTATGTACTTCTTTAAATATAATCAACATTTTTGCTCTCTATCCTTGGGTTAATATTTTCTATTTATTAATTTTATTATGATAATGTGTCAGAATCGTCTTTGACCGAGTGAATTATTCCTTTTGTTGAAAATAAGATGCCGCTACGAAGGCATATTTAAATTTCTAAATAATTTCCAATTTTATTATCTTGCAAATCAGTCGTTCGAGGGCGATTCTGCTCTTTAATATGTAATATAATCACATAGTTTAAAATCTACATGTTATTGATATGAATCTAATATGAGAGTATGTGCGAGGTCAATGCTTAAATGTGTCCCCTAATGCATGATTGCGTATATAAATCTATACTTACTTTTCAATCCTGCAAGTGTGCATTTTCCTATTTTAATTACTGTGTTCTACTTTAATTACAGAGTTCATCATTGACGTCGAGAATGTGCGGACCCTTTTAAATGCATTTCTGGGAATTTGATTGGGCATTTCTCTTAATCCAAGTAAAACCCATTTAGGATGTTTTATATACACTAGTCTCGTATTGCTGGTAAATGAATTGGTTGTTGAGACCGCTTTGTCTTACTTTTCCAAGGATTCTTTACACGGCCAAGTCCGTTCTCTTCGCTTGCCGTTTCCAGGCAGAGTGTGTCCCCAAATGACACACCTGGGAATTAAACGCAATCGTCACACAGTCACTAAGTTTCGGCTGTTCATAAAATACTTTCCTATGGGTTAGCAGCGAGATGCCCTCTGTAATCATTCCGGATATTCAATATTGTTTTATTTTTATATTTATTTTACAAAGCATCCGTGACTTAAACGTGTCACACCCTCCAACTTTAATAAATTCATTATCAGCAATACTGACCTCCCAATGTAACTTTATTATTATTATTATTATCATCATCAAATAAATGCTTTGATCATATTCCCACTTTGTTGCTTAGTAAGCTTTTGTCCGTGCTATTCTCGAAATCAATAAATATTTTAGAACACTTAATTTTCAAATATTTTCTTAAACTTGTATAATTGCTCAAAGCACCTCGCACATGTTCCTATCTCATCAAGCACATTATCGTAATGCTATTAGCCCGAGGAATAGAATAT
This sequence comes from Epiperipatus broadwayi, assembly GCA_028023455.1. Classification (NCBI taxonomy): domain Eukaryota; kingdom Metazoa; phylum Onychophora; class Udeonychophora; order Euonychophora; family Peripatidae; genus Epiperipatus; species Epiperipatus broadwayi. The sequence goes on from JAQFVV010012549.1 coordinate 2,921,140, forward strand.
ATCACTTTGCTTTAAAACCTTTTGTCATTTATTGGAATATAATGCCCACAATTATTTAATACGCGTCCCTGTCTCATATAAGCAGACAGTGGCGTTCTATATATATTTTATATAAATAAATTTTGTGAAATTATTTAAAACTAAATTTGATCTCTTATTTTATTGATTCCTATCACTGTCTCGGTCTATATATATATTTTCTGCATTTCTTTTGTAAATCCATAGACGTTAATAAGCCACCCAAGCTTCTTTTAGTATAGAGTCTTTTGTTTCTCCCTGACCACCAGGTGCTGGTCAAAGGTTATACTAGTAGTGGGATCAGATGTGTTATCACGTAGATGGTGCTGTAAAATTTGGACTTTAGATTCGAACTTAGTATATCTAGAAGGCAACCCCTCGTAGAATGTTCAGTTTCGTGTGTGGGGTTTGAATTCCGCAGTGTGTTAGCGAGATAGACGATTCTCTGTTACATAGTATATTTTTTTTTCCCGGATCCATGGCTTGCCCAAACGTGGAGCCTCGAATATTTAAACATCCACATCCCTGTAGATCTTAATTAGTTAAACACCCACATCCCTGTAGCTTAATTTTAGCATTTTGTATTCGTATTTAATCACTCAAATCCTTTATATTTTTGATATATATAATATTTTTCAAACTCTATATTATCTATTGTTTATTTATGTGTATATTTCATATATTTTGTTTGACTCGGGCATTCAATTACTTATTCTATATAATCAGAACTTGTCCAAACTTGCTATAGTGCGATACGAGCCATTTGTATTTATCTGTATTTGTTGTTTCATTTAAGTCACGCTATATACGCATGGCGTGAATTACTTAAATATTGTCCCAAGTGAATATTGTGACAATCTATTAATATTTCAATTATTGTATTTTCTATCAAAATAAAGTTTTATCGGCTCAACGCGCAAGATAGCATAATAATAATTTTGTACGGTAATGACCTAGATATGTAATAGGCTATCGTATGGAATTCAAAAATTTCAATCATAAATAAAATGTTGTAATCAAAAAAAAAATGCGAATGTTTTAACGAGTGCCTGTAGTTAAATGGAATAGTTATTAGAATTCATTTTGGTAAGTTAACAGTCTATGGATACTTTTAACTGGTGACATGGTGTCCAAGGGTAATTTCATTAAACGGAGTTACTTCTAAAATAAATTTTGTCACCAGGCTAAATTCTTTTATATGTAATTTGTTTTTTTCAACGTGTGTAAATTTTCTTAGACCAAATAATGAGACATGAATCGGATCAATAATTATGTAAATAAATATATATGTTTGCAAATCTTAAATAAGAGGAAACGAAATAATTATACCTGGATCTAGCGAATGTTTATATATATAAATAAAGTTGCTTGAGTTTAAAAATATATTTTAGCAAAACAATTTGACAGGTAGAATTTAAGAAATCTTCTATATATATACGGGCAGTAAAATATATATGTTGGCAACAGATTTAAACAAGAAATTTTAGCAGTAGTAAAAGGGCAGTAGTTGGGGTTTTTAGTGATAATTGTAAAAGCAGCAATTAGGCCAACAGAACCGAGAGGGAGATAGCCTATTACCCATTAATAAAATTGAAATCAAACGTAATAGTAATCGCAGAGAGTCAAACAAGGAAAATATAATAATAGTATTTTTTTTAAACTGTATTAGTTTTAGTAAGTTCAACGTAAAACAGTTTAAAAGTTTTCTTTATCAGTGCTATACATTGTGTTTTAAAAGTACACCAATTCGTTCAAAAAAAAATTTTTTTTGTTCAGGATAATATAGTTAGCAGTAAAATAAAATAAAAGTCATCATCATCATCGATCACAATAACATCCAAGGCCATGGAAAATAGGGATACTAATGAGGTCCATTTCCGGACTATTATAGAATTGTTTAAGCAAGGTGAAGAAAGAGCGAAAAGATGGGAAGAAGAAAGCAGGAGAGGTGCGGAATTTAGAGTGCTGTACAGACTCCTCCCTGGATGGCAAGATATGGCAGATAAACTCCTGAACCAGAAAGTTGAGACAAATGACTCCGCAAAGAAGACTGATACACCACATCTGGGACCTCGAACTCAGCCAACCAAGCTCAACACTAAAATATTTCATGAAGTTAAAGAATGTCCCAAACTTTCTTTCGAAAGAGTACTTCCATTAAATGATATCCGAGACTTAGGAGATCAAACCCAGCTAACCAAGCTCAACACTAAAATATTTCATGAAGTGAAAGAATGTCCCAAACTTTCTTTGGAAAGAGTACTTCCATTAAATGATATCCGAGACTTAGGAGATCAAACCCAACTAACCAAGCTCAATATTAAAATGTTTCATGAAGTTAAAAAATGTCCCAAACTTTATTTGGAAAGAGTACTTCCAGCAAATGATATCCGAGACTTGAGACATCCAACCCAGCTAACCAAGATTATCAATATTAAAATATTTCATGAAGTGAAAAAATGTCCCAAACTATATTTAGACAGGATATTCCCAGCAAATTATATACGAGACCTAGGGCCTCAAACCCAGCTAACCAAGCTTACCACCAATATCGAAGTATTTAAAAAAAACAAGGAAAATATCCCACCTGATATAGCAAAAATATACCAACTGGATGAAGTAAAGGAAATGGCCGAATTCTCAACCACTCTGGATTTCAGTCCCTGGGCTAAAGAACCCCAGTCAAGGTAAAGAGGCCTGATAATCTGAGACTGCAATTATTAAAATATAAAGGCAGTTATTACCCACCAGACCCAGGATTATAGTAGTTTTTTTTTAAACAAAAAAAAAAAAATGGACACATCACAGGATAAATGAGAAAGGAGATCGGATATAAACAATGTTAAACTATTAGATTTGTTAAATAAAATTTTGTTGAAGGGGGGAGATAATAGAAAATGTTCGCTAGATGGTAGATTTATTAATATGACCCGGGTATATAATTCAGTTTCATTTCTTCATTATCTTTATATACTGTACGTTATGGGTTATCTTGTAAATTTTTTTTTTATGCAGGCTTCATAGGTGGACACCTGTTGTAAGATTTTTTTTTTTTAACAATTTTTTTTTGTTCCATCACTAAGGAAATGTGAAACAGTAAGGTCTGCTTTGCAGATCTTCGTTTCACCTTTTCTCACCTATTTCCTACCCTCATACCTTAGTTTGAACCCCAATCTATCGTAGTGTGTCTGCAATACGCTTATATACCGAAAATCCCGCCTAATTTTAAACCACGAGCACAATGCTCGTATTATATATATAATTCATTCCCAAATAAAATAAAATATTATGGATTATGTATATGTTCACATAATTTTGATTTATTAAAAAGTAGGTTATATAAGTCGTAATTGCGCACACAATATGCATTTTAAAACTTATGATAAAATTGTAAATTGTTAGTTAAAATTATTTTGTTTGAATCTATATACACTAGTCTCGTATTGCTGGTAAATGAATTGGTTGTTGAGACCGCTTTGTTTTACTTTTCCAAGGATTCTTTACACGGCCAAGTCCGTTCTCTTTGCTTGCGGTTTCCAGGCAGAGTGTGTCCCCAAATGACACACCTGGGAATTAAACGCAATCGTCACACAGTCACTAAGTTTCAGCTGTTCATAAAATACTTTCCTACAGGTTAGCGGTGAGATGCCCTCCGTAATCATTCCGGATATTCAATATTGTTTTATTTTTATATTTATTTTACAAAGCATGCGTGACTTAAACGTGTCACACCCTCCAACTTTAATAAATTCATTATCAGCAATACTGACCTCCCAATGTAACTTTATTATTATTATTATCGAATAAATGCTTTGATCACATTCCCACTTCGTTGCTTAGTAAGCTTTTGTCCGTGCTATTCTCGAAATCAATAAATATTTTAGAACACTTAATTTTCAAATATTTTCTTAAACTTGTATAATTGCTCAAAGCACTTCGCACATGTTCCTATCTCATCAAGCACATTATCATAATGCTATTAGCCTGAGGAACAGAATATATCACTTTGCTTTAAAACCTTTTGTCATTTATTGGAATATAATGCCCACAATTATTTAATATGCGTCCCTGTCTCATATAAGCAGACAGTGGCATTCTATATATATATTTTATATAAATAAATTTTGTGAAATTATTTAAAACTAAATTTAATCTCTTATTTTATTGATTCCTATCACTGTCTCGGTCTATATATATATTTTTTGCATTTCTTTTGTAAATCCATAGACATTAATAAGCCACCCAAGCTTCTTTTAGTATAGTCTTTTGTTTCTCCCTGACCATCAGGCACCGGTCAAAGGTTATACTAGTAGTGGCATCAGATGCATTATCATGTAGATGGCGCTGTGAAATTTGGACTTTAGATTCGAACTTAGTATATCTAGAAGGCAACCCCTCCTAGAATGTTCAGTTTCATGTGTGGGGTTTGAATTCCGCAGTGTGTTAGCGAGATAGACGATTCTGACTGTTACAATGTTAGGTTTGGGAAAAGATAAGGGGGATTTAGATATAAAGGTTATAGAGTTGACAAAGATTATGTTGTGGAAATGGGATAGAGCAGATTACGGTTAAATTTAGAGTGGGGAATGTAAAATAAAGTGGCTAACAGATTTATCTGGGCATAATTGCTGAGATATTCTCGACTTCGTTTAAGGAGAAGCCATAGTACATCATATCACATCACCTGTTTTTTCATAATTAAATTTCTGTATACTAAAGAATCCTTTAGTTTCTCTAACTTATTCTAATTTCTCATGCATGTGCTTTGATATATGTATCTGATCAAAGCATAAGAAAAAACGTGAAGAAATTAACTGATAATGTTCAAGTCAACATTATCTTGGAAGTAATTTTTCACAGATTATCCACTGAATGAAGATCTCTCCAAGTTTAATCAAGTTTCTCCAATTTCTAGTCTCTTTTCCACATCACACCAATAAGCTTCTTATTTCATCCTTCTCACATTTGGTCTTTTCCTAAGTCCTTTACAATCTCTTGTTTAAGATATCAACTATCCATCTATTATTATTTTTTATAACAATATGTCCAGCCCAACTCCACTTCAGTCTCTTAATTCTTTCAATGATGCTAGTAATACTTGTTTGTTTTCTTACCCATGTATTTTGTTTTTAATCCTATCTTATTACTGCTAACATGCATCTCTCCATACTTGTTGAATGATCTGAAGTTTCTGTATTATTCTTCTGTTAAGTATTCTGGTCTCAAAATCAAAAATAATAACTGATAAAACATAGTTAGTAAAAACTTTCTTGTTCAAACATATAGGCATATTTTCTTTTAATAAAGTTATTTCTTCATCCATTATGTTTGCATCTGTATTAATTAAGTTGACCAAGATATATATGTAGTTGCTAACTTCTAATTCATCATTATTAATTTATTTTCTTCTTTTGAGAAAATCCTTTGAATATTACTTTAGTGCTACATTTTTACTTTCATTTAACAACTCTTGCAACATTTCCTGAAACTCAAGCATTATTTGTAAAAACAATTACATCATCTATAAATCTGTGATTTAAATAATCATTTACTTTTAATTTAATTAAAACAGGCAAAACTCTTTATACAGTAGTGACACTCAATGCCAACCAGAGTAATCAATGGATGCCAGAAGGCTCGTGCATAAAATCCCCATCTAGTGCCTACTCATCCAATATCCCCAGACTAGTTTCTGGCTTGTGGCCTTCATCAGTGAGGAGCTTTGGATCCGAGAGCACTGCACCTAGTATAAGGAATAGTGATCATGTGATGTTTAGTGGTTTACTTTTAATTTCTTAGTTTCCTATTTTAATCCACAAAATACATTGTAAAATCACAGTAAAAAATTATGGAGGCACCCTGTTGCACACCATTCTCAATATTAATCTTATTAGTATAACTGTAGTTTAATCATGGCTGTTGCAATTTGATAAATATTCTTCAGAATATGACAATATCCTGGGTCCATATCTAGATGATCCACTGCTTTTATCACTGTAGAAATACTTACAGAATCAAATGCATTTTTATAATCCACAAATACAAACATAATAGCAATTCGAATTCATTGTTCCTTTCAATGACTTCTTTCAATACCAGGATATAAATTTAATTTAATATTTCTGCTAAACATTAGCAGATTGATCTCTTATAAGCTTTGCTTGCAAAATAAACATATTGACTAATAAAAAGATAAATTAAAAATATTGAGGCTAAAAACATTTTCATATCAGATATCTGTTGGAAATATGAAGGTGCTGACCAATATTCTTTGATGATATATATATATATATAGTGTAATGGTCAGATTTTAAGGTGATAATGATTAAAAGTAAATCCATCATTAGTTTGCTTCCTCATGTCGGTAGTGTCAGAGTGAAAATAAATAATTTGGTAATTGGGAGGAGTCTTTATGATAACAAATTACAAAACTAAATATCTAAAATTTGGATTTGATTATTAAAGTGTAATTTTTATAATTCTCTTTAACTATCTTGCTATAAAGACTTTACATTAACGAATTTCATGATTATATATATAATCATATTACACTGATAGTATACACTACTATTTAAGTTGATCATAGAGACATGAATGCACACAATATCATCCACTTCATGTAGACTGAAATAAGAATTAGATTCTTAGACAAAGTGTTAAATCAATGATGAAGCACTGAACCATGGTTGCACAACATCTTGCAGTATTATATTTATTATATGCAATAATATTAACTGTTACCAATAATGTAACTTATTCTATATTACACATTCAATTCTCTCTATAAAGAGGGAAATATTTACATAAATTACAATATTTGAAATATGATCAGGCAAATGTGATCTGGATTTTGTCATCATTAGGTCACGACAATGATACTATCTCAATAAATATGTCTGCAATTCAAGTCCATGTATAAATATACACACTCCTACAATGTAGTTATATCAATACAAATAATATAATTGTACATTAGACTTTTTCTGCAATACATAAAACATATCAATAAAACAAACAATGGCTATGCATATTTTTGTTTAGAAAAAAGCAGGAACAGCACAGCTGCATCTACTTATTTAACACAAAAACAGAAATACATCTGCATTTATATACTGTAGATCAGTGGCTCTCAACCATCCTAATGCTGCGACTCTTTAATACAGTTCCTTATGTTGTGGTGACCCTCAATCTTTAATTTTGTTACTGTTATGAATCGAAAATGTTTTCCAATGGTTTTAGGTGACCCCTGTGAAAGGGTTTGTTCGATCGTCAAAGGGGTCATGACCCACAGATTGAGAACTGCTGCTCTAGATAGAACCATATAAAACAATCATTGACAAACCTTATTTCAAACCTTCAGTAACTTAACACATTCAGACCTATAACTAATATTAAATATATATGTAAAGAAAATTAAATATTTGCATATCCAACTTCATTATCTCAATAAATAAACAATAGATAAATCTACATATTTGAATTGCTTAAATCATGTTACTATTTCATGATAAATTCCAGAAAGTCATAGCAAACTTTTAATTGTTTAACACTTATAGAATGAGCTTTAAAGAATTATTTAAATTCAGGTCATTCATCCTGTCTAACTGTTAATTGCTTAACCACTATTGCCTTACATTTACACAGTTTATTATGAATTTTGTAAGATTTCAAAAGCAAAATAGTTTATATTTTTAACTTGAATTCTGATAATTTCATTAATAAATAGTTTTTTTTCTTTTAATAGTGTTAACCATAAATTAACTTATGTGAAGCTTTCATTATCTCAAAATAAATCTAAAATATCTAACTTAAAAATTTAAAAGATTATTTAGGTTATTACTAAAAAATATAGATTGCTTATAAAACTCTTTAAAAATGCATGAAACAATAATAACTGATATATTTAATATTGTTTGGATTCCAAGAGATTGTAAAAGACTCAGAAAGAGACCACATGTGAGATGGATGGATGGATGAAATAAGAAAGAGTGCAGGGGTGATGTGGAGAAGAGAAGCTAAAGATCGGAGAAGATGGATTGAACTTGGAGAGACCTCCTGCAGTATATTAATAATGGTTGATGATGATAATATTAAAAGTGTATCCATAATTTTACAAATTTATACACATGGTCTATAAATGGCTTATGCACAAATGGGGATGTCAATAGTATATAACTTTAATTTAAATTCAAACAAGTTTGTAGTCATAAATATGAAATATTCTTTAGTTATTTATTTCAGAGCTCTAATATTGACTGCAAATCCTTTATTAATTTATCTTTTCTTTGGATTTCATATATGACATTTTATGTTGATAATGTCTTTTAAATTTAATCCTTTATTTTATTTAAGTTGCTGCAGAGAGTAAGGCAATCAATGATATTATTCCAATAGCATTTTGAAGACTTTCTATATGAAGTTGTTTTCTGTATCTAAGAAGGATCTTGCTAATTTAACTTATCATGGATTTAGAATTGCCAAGGAACTTTTATTTGTTAAAACTTATTTTTTTTTTTTTTAGTTATCATGATTTCAGAAGATGATTGAATTCCTTCTAGCAATTTTTAGAATGTGCTAAAATATTAAATTCCTTAGTAAAACTGTTTTAAATTATTTTCCTTTTAAAAAACCACCTAATCTAACATGGAGTGTATTCAAGAATAAATAAATCTTTTGTTAAGTGTTTTTACAATTATACACAATTATTTTTTTGTTTTAATAATTAAACTTAAAATTATCTTACACAATATTAAAACCTGTTTTACATAATATTTTAAAGCATTCTTACTATATATATATATTATTATTATTATTATTAATGTAAAAATAACTACTCTTCTTATTGCATTGCCAAATGTCTACCATATAATACTAAATCATCCATGTACTTTACTGCTGTTACACAATGCTTTATTTACCACCCTCTTTTACAGTTTCGATTGCCCCAGCAATCTTCTTCAGAACTTTTATATCTTCTAATTTAGCAGTTGAAGTTAGGAGATATAAAACTTTTGAAAAATATTGCTGGGGTAATCGAAACTGTAAAAGAGGGTGGTAAATAAAGCATTGTGTAACAGTAGTAAAGTGGATGGATGATTTAGTATTATATGGTAATGTAAAAATAAATAGCAAATATTATATACACATGTGCATGCACATATACATATATACAACAGAACACACACCTATATCCAAATGACTCATTCTTTCCTTGCTTTGTCTAGCTTCTTTCTAGAGAATGGATGTCTTATGACACATTAACCTCCTATCTTTGCCTGCAGCTATGAAATAATGGCTGACTATAATCATGTGAAATAATTGTATCATTTTATATTCTCATAGATATAGCAAAAAAAATTAATAGTAACTAACAAATAATAGGAATATTTTTAGTACTTATATACATATATATAGTAATAACATATGCATTTTGTTTAATATTTATTTAATTCCATCATCATTTAACTGGATCATTCCCATGTTCCTCACACCATTTCATCAGGCCTTCTTAAAAGAAACTTTCCAACAAAGTTCTCCCTATTCTCACATATATTTAGAATATCTTGCTTTATTTGGATTTCATATATAAATCTTGCTTTTTTAATTATTATAAATCTCCTTTACACTAATAACACAAAGTTTGATTGACTTTCCTCTATCATGTTTCATTACCTTTCTTTATACTGTTTTGGATGTTACATCAGTTTACCTATCTTCTGCTAAGCCAGTCTTTTGAAGTTTATTCATTTTTTTGCCAAATCCTTTTATTTGTTCTCTTTTCTTGCCTTCACAATCTTCATAATTCTGTATCTTTCTTATCATGAATGCTAAAGAACTGAATCATTTCTTTCAAAATAACTACTTGCTTTAAACACTCTTTCTATGTTCTGCTTTATCAATTTCTATATCATCTTGGCGATAGGATTCATTTTCCAAATTAACTGTCTTTTTACTTTTTGACTTATCTAGTAATTATTTAGAACATCTTCATTAGCATTTATGTCAATGATATACCTCCTAAATCCATCTTCACTACTATAATTCACATCAATTTTAAATTTTTGTTTGTCAACTTACTTAAATTGTGCCTACATCTAAATAATTATCTAAACAAACACATACATGCTAATTTTACCTACAAGCTCAACACACCACGATCATCTACGAGTTCAACCTTTATTTTATGTTGATTTATATCATTATTAGTAGCTGCTTTATTCATGTCTGCATATTCATTTTATTTCATTTATCATACTCTACATCATATGATTCATATTAGATCTAATTTAATCAATACAGAAAAAAGTAGAAGAAGGAATATTTCACTGTAACGTAATGAGCAATAATATATATAGCCACAAATATGTACAAAATCCATACAATACTTCTAGCATTATACATTCAATTTCTATTTTAATTGTAGAAATAACATTTACCTCTGTAATACTGTCTAAAATTTTCCCCATTGTTTCTCTTCTTTTCAATTTAGCTCTCTCCATAGCTTCCAATTTTACTAAAACTGCATCAATTTTGGAAACAATGCTGCCAATAGAATGTTCCATTCGATCAACTCGACGGGACAACCTTTTAAAAAAATATACTGCATTTTCATAATTTTCATAAATATAAATTGTTATCATAAAACTAGACAACTTTTTAACAATTATAAATAATTTCCTCAAAAAAACAAACAAACTATATTACGGTGGACCATGAATTACACTATATGTATCTTATTCAAAACCTCCATGCATTCATTGTGTATAGCATGGAATAGCTCACCTTTTGTTGACAAACACAGGTTAGAATAGGATATGTATTGTTTATTAAGCTGAATGTGTGCAGCACATTTCAACACACACACACACATATATCGTGCAGATGTTTTTCTATATATACACAAAAATTTTTAAAATAATTGAGGGGTACATATTTACATATGTTTAACTGAGTGCGTGTTCATTCATGCATTCATTAAAGCAAGAAAAATAAGAAAAGAAGTAATTACCATATTTTTATTTTTAAAATAAATAGCAAAATGTCTAACTTTTTCACTATTATGCTCTGGGTGATTTTCTTTTTTTTTTTTATAGAAACATAATAGACTAGTCTCTTTAACAAAAAATTATGATCACTTTAATTTATTTTTTTAAGTCAGTATTATCTTTAAGTATACTCAGAAAATAATTTATTAGGCAAAATAATACATCAAATTTGGAATCCTTAATAAGGAAAAATAGAGTATATATACTTTCAGTATAAACTGAAGAAATTTTATTAACATATATAATCAATCATATATGGCACTCAGAGAAATAAAAATGAGTGCTTGAATTTTTGTTAGTTTATTTACATTTTTATTAGGGAAGTGTTAATTGAAGTCGTAGAGTAAGATATAGTATAGTTTGCAACTTCAATGTATATTTATCCTTTAGAATGGGAGCCAACAATATTATTAGAAAATATAATAAAATAATTAATATCATAACTCATAAATCGTAAACAGTTAAAAGTGATTCATAGTTAAAATGAATAACATAAAATGTAAAAATATAAAGCTACAAAAACAAAAATGAATCTAAAGGAGAAAATTCACAATGTAAAATACAGCAGAATTTAAAATATTTCTAAACATTGTAATCATTTATTTTCTTCTATATATTTTAAAAAAAAGTTTGTCATCTTTTTAAGTCTTGACAGACAAGAAGTTGATTCCGCTCTTCATATTTACTAGCTTTGAATTATTTCTTTAATTAAAAGTATCAAAATTTTGCTTGAATGTCTCCAAAATACCATTGCAATAGAAGAATTATCCAAAATAAATTTATGGAAATGATTTTGAGATTTCTTCCATTTTTTAGTCACAATCTTAATGTTTCCACACTCTCTTATTCAGCAGTCATTAAAGAAAATGAGAGCATTGGAATACAATTTTTAATTTTATTATGTCAAAGAGTACATTTCAAATTACAATGCAATTAAACATATAGTATTTTAATTAAATATTTTTTAATAGAATATTTAAAATACTTTCTGTTAAAGCTTAGCAAATATCATTTTTATTTAAGATTAAGCATACATTATTATTAAATAATTTGATAAATTTCCAATGAATCTTTCTAGATATTCCCTTTAGCATCCCCTTCCCTATTTAGAGACAGTAGCATTCAGTGAGATTAAAGAGGTTAGGCAATAATTAAATGTTCTTTCTATCTGCAAGAACTATCATACACCAGCACATCTGGCACAACTGATTATCTTAACCTTAATGTTAATTCTTTATTTATCAAAATGTATTCATCTAATAATTCATATTAAATAAAATAAAAAGACAGGCAATATTCTTTACAACTATATTATTTCAATTAAAAAAGCCCATTAATCTTAAATATATCTTCTTATTTGTATCTAATATCCTTTGCAATCTAAATCTTTCTTTTTCAGTATGTATATCTGAAAAAATAATTTAATTTACTCTTTCAAAACTTTTCAAGATTTTTTCTCTCTCTATATATATATCAACAATAGTTCTCATCACTCCAACTGTATCTGTCATTCTTTCATTTTATAAAATTCAGACTGTTCTTTGGATGGAGGCATATTAAATCTATTTGAAATTCATTTATTCAGAACCCACAACAATGCCTTAGTCATATAAAAAAACTAAGCTAATTATTACTTTATAACTCTCACATTTTAGTAATTATATTAAGTATATTCACATGGTTCATAAATTATAATACAAATATGAACCAATTTTGTAAAAATGAAATCTTTAAAAATTCAACTGCAATTTCACCAATTCTCGATGCCTTGCCAGTATTCATCTCACTTAATTCCTTTATTATTGCACACCTATTTCATCATTATCTATATAAATGAAGTTTTATTATTTTGATCACACAAATTATTGATACATTTTACTCATCTTTCCATTGAATGTAGTTTCTTTCTTAAAAATTTATCATTTCTAGTTTCAAACACTACTGCATTCCTACAACAGTAATTGTTTTATTTTATTATAAATTACCCCAAACCTATTTATTCTTTGTAATTTTTCTGTTTTCTTACTTTACTCTTCCAAGTTATTTTTTTTTCTAACTTCATTTGTTTTATAAGTTTTTCTATACATATTTCTACTTTTTACATAATTCACATTTTTTCTTATTTTCTCTACCATTTTATATATTACCTTACTGCTAATACAAGATTTTTTCTTTTATAATCACCCTTGTCTGCTGTTGTATCTTTTAAATTTTCCTAGCAGAATTCCTATCTGGTAACTGAATTTACTTTATCAACAACACTATCATTATTCACTCATTTTCTTATTCAACAATTTTAAAATTTTATTTGTAATATTTTCTTTAATTTCTTAATCTCCATTAATTTCAAGTTTCATTATTTTAAAAGTTAATCACAATTCTGATCCTTTTTAACATCAAAGTATTACATGAAGTCCTTTTTTATTACCTGCAGCTTTTGATGTGCAAATTTTCTCTCCTTGTGACTTTTAACTAGGTGTTCATTACTATATTATTTTCTCAATACCACAGCATTCCAATCCCTTCACAAACATTACACAATTATTTTTTCATTCCTTTTCAGTAACTTTTCCAATATTGTCATGCATGACTTCTACTTCATCATCATTACAATTAATGGTTGGCATATATGTCTTAATAATAATCAATCATTTGGAAAGCCTTTCAAACTTACAATTATAAGTCTACCATTTACTGAAGTGCTACTTATAAAAACCCCTTTTTTAATCTTGAACCTAAAATAACACATCTTTATATCTACTTTTCCTTCCAGAATACAAGATTCTTATACCATCCTCATTCTTTTATCCACAGCCAATCCATTTGTTCACAAAAGTTCTATGATATCTCAAATTCATACCTTGATTGGAGTAAATTCTTATTTTTCTCCTTTTACTTTCTTTGCATTGCTTCATATATTCATATATATTGCTTATAATAACTTCCCTCATATACACTTTAATGCAAATTTTTTTTTTAATAATTTATTTTCCTGACAGTGTCGACTGTCCTGCAATCTTCATCAGAGTGATCTTAATCTCAACTATACTTTTAAATCCATCAGTGAAATGAAAATCCAATGCGATTTGTAAAATATTGCTTTTCTAAATCTGTCTATCTCTTACAGATTTAAAGTTCTTAAAATTCACAATTATTATTTTAACAAAAAAGGCATATTTATTACGAAACAAAAATTAAACAACATTAACTTATATGTATTTACTAACCAAAAAATAAAAACAATTTCAGCAAATAAAAAACAATAAAACAAAATTTTGTCAAATCTAAAAAGAATATATATATTGGTAATAAAACAAAAAAAAAAACATTAAAAAAAATATTATAGAGAGAGAAAAAAAAAGTTATATATATACCCTTGGGTCTCTTTTTATGCAGTAGATAGGTTCCACAGAAAACCCGCACTAAAAAAATCACACAAAAATAGACTTAACTTACATTGAAAAATGTGGGATACGTTTCTTAATTTTCAGAAATTGCATAAAACCAAAGCAACAAGGTAAAATTACTTTAAAATTTGCATAAAAAAATAAGGAAATAAAGTATGACTAATAAAAAATTTCAAATATTTGAAAAAAAATGATACAAGACAAACTTTTTTTTATTAACTATTTAATTTTATTCAAAACAATATGTTTTTATGTGTAATTTATTTTACATTTTTTAATCATTATTGGTATTTGACAATATGTGGGTTTGTTTGTGAATTGGTAAGAAATCAGATTTGTCATCAAGAGGGAATACAATTAGCGCCAACATCAGTCTCGTGCTGTGTTAATGGTTTTCTGTCGACAATGTAATCGGTAATTAAACTTAGAGACAATGATTTTACTAATTGTTTATGAAGCTCATGATATCCAGACTGTTATATTTAGTTGTTAGAGAATGCACTTCCATAAGTGCAACTATATATATAACACACTTCCACGAGTGTGTTAATAATTATTAATGGTTAAATTTTCTTTTGTACACACGGAGAAACTTTTAGACAGAAAAAAGTTACAAGTAAAAATATTTAAGAACTTTTAAAGATACATTATTTTTAAGTAGAAATTAAAAGTTCTTAAATATTTTTACTTGTAACTTTTTTCGGTCTAAAAGTTTCTCCATATATATATATGTGTGTGTATAAAAGAAAATATAAACATACATAACACAGACATACAACTATTTAGCTCTCATTGGAATTTAAGAGCTCATTCATAATTAATGTCATTAACAAAAAATGATTTTCCAATTGATTAGAAAGTTGAAGAAATTCTCGAATCATTTTTGCTGTGAAACGAACACGTTCCACTTCTGTTTCATTATCTTTTTCTAAATCTTCTATGGTATCTAAATTTATTGCCAAACCTTTTTCCAACAAGCATTTAAAGTATGTAAAATTTAATGCGTGTATTAAAGCAATGGATCTTGATCTATGGATTATATCCATGCTTCACATCTTTTAATATTGCTAATATAATCAAGTTAGTGGTTTCCATTTGCTATTTTGTATGTATTGTTAGATCTGCAGATAAAGAATTGGTTAATAAAATCTTGGCTATTTTGCTTAAATAATGATTTTAAATATTAAGTATATTTATATATGTGTGTGTGCAGATATGTGCATATAGAATTGGAAAACAGAAACTGTGTAATAAAATTAAAATAAATTAAGAAATAAATTTGAAAATAATATGTTTTTTTTTTTTAAATTGAGCATTTTGTTCTGGAGATTCACTTTTACGATAAGCCCTAATTACTTTCTATAAAATAAAACAAAAGAGAATCCATTAACGAAATAGTAATGGATTTTTTAAAATTAAAGTAAAAGAAAATTTCTTAAAATCTATATTTAAACTTGAAACAATAAAATCATTGGGTTTATCAGGGGGGTGAATCTTAGGAAGACAATGCTCAAATAATTTACATCAAGTATGGAAATTCCCTGAGTCAAGATATGGATTTTGCTCTGGGTGAGTGCAAAAGGGGAAATTGTGAAATGTAACCTAAAAACATATAAATAGAGGAGAACAATAGGAATCAGTCAATGTTAGTTAATGTTTGGTTTTTTTTTTTCAATACAGTTTGCAGGGCAATGCAGTTTTGAGTTTAAGGCAGTTGAGTGCAGTTTTTAGTTAGTTGAGCTGATTCTGATGATCGTCATGCTAAGTTCATATAAAATTTACCTAAAGAAGTGTGTCAAGATGAGTTTGGAGTAAGCAAACTATAGCCTGCTTAGATCCCCTTTTGTCCCGAATAGAATCGCAGATGCCAGGAAGCCGGAAAAATTTCTTTGAATGTTTAATTTTTGGACTGCAGAAATGTTGAACTCTGAATAAAAGCAAATAGCTAGCTATTTCTATGTTCAAAATGTGAAGCCAATTTCAAATTCCTCATGTCGACATGGAACCAGGATTTCAAAGTGGACTGTGAAAAATGTTAGGTAACATTTTTTTTTGTCTCCAGTTGACGGTGTAACTAAGTACTTTGTAAATAAGTGCCTTTAAAATGTAATTTCTCTTTATTGATCTAAATGCTATTTTAATTTTGTAACCTTGACTTTCTATAACTGAATTTTAATGCCTCAGCTATAAATATTTTTCCTGCCTTTAAATTATGCCTATCTTAATGTAAAGTTAGTTTTCTCTTAGTCAAGCGATCTATAAATGATATTTGTTATTTGCTTATAAATATGTCATTTTAAATTTATATTTGATTTTAAAATCTTACATGTATGCCAGTTTGCTTTTACCTTGACAAATTCCTACCTGCTATGTTCTCATATTAGAGAATTAATTAAAATGTCGGCAGGTAAAAATTAAGATTTCACTCTAAGGGATTATTAATTAGAGCAACCTTTTCTTTTTTGTCGAGGTGAAATGATTTATATTTGATTATATACTGATATGCATAAATGGTTTAGCTTCAGGAAGATGCTGGATGAAGTATGTCCATTTAATTCTATTTTAAACATAAAAAGGGGGAAGGGAAAAAATTTCATTAACTGATCATTTTCGAGAGAGAGTTTAATATTATTAAATTTAAAATGTTCTGTTGGGATTTTGCTTGGAGGGGTGAGATGTATCATCCTAAACTGAAATATGATATTCGCATAATATTTGCTGGAATCTAATCTGGGTCAATCCACTATTAGTTAAATGTAATATGTTGCTCAATGTAATTTTCAGTAAATAATTTAAAATTGTATCTAGTATTTGTTTCACATTATCCAGCACTATACTTGATTTGCTACCCTTTTTGCCTGAAAATGATACCACAGGACGGATTCACTGGTTTAAATAAAATGTAGATAAGGACTTGAAAACAATAAAAGAGAAAATCTGAGGTACGCGGAACTTGGTGAATTTTGGAGATTCTTTGGTTTTCACTTGAAATTTTTAAATTAGCCAATGGCGCAAATTAATTTTTGTTTCTAATGTTGGCATCACTGGATTGGGGCAGTGAGATTAAGTTCGTGACAGTGACATGACTCAGGTGCTGGATATAATCCACTTTCTTCAGATTGAGCACCTCATGGTGGTTTGATCCTGGTTGGGTTAAATTTTATTATTTTTATTAATGTAACATAGACATTGGCGAATATCGTGAGACACTTATATTCACGTGTGTCGATCCTCTCTAAATTATTTCTTAAACATAGCCAAATAATTTCTCTCTTGGAAAATCTTTTGTTCATGTGAAAGTTAATAATAATAAGAAGTCTTACATATAATTATCTCTTTTCTGTACATACTTGAAGTGGCATCAACCCAAGAATTAAAATCAACCATTTGTAAGAAAATTGGCATATAAATTATACCGCTATTTTGAAATAGGCATACACATTAAGTTTATAATTACAAAATTGTCTGTTAATAAACAGGAACATTAAGTAGTGAGGCATTAGAGAATTATACATAAATGTTTATTAAATATGTCTGAATTTAACTTAATTTATCTGTGATTAGTTTCTGATTGATTTTATTTAAAGAAATTTAGTTATCCATTAATAATGTGCTGCTATCTGATGGCTCTATGTTGCACACACCCACACACATTCCAAATGTATTTTCATTATATCAACTCACTCATATGCTAAATTAAATTGAATGATCAAATTAAATAATAGAAATCCCAGAGACTCATGTTCGATTGCTGTTGCAGCCGGCCAGAATTAAAAAATGATTAATTGCTTACCACGAAAGTGTTGTTAATTAGTTATTAGATTTAGAGGGTGGGTAAATAGGTTAGAATCCATAAGTATTCTTGATCTTTGATCTCGCGTATGGTTGGATTCGAGGTACTTTTACCCAGACTGTGAATCGTGTTGAATTAACATACAATTTTGACCGGTACAATATATATAACAGGGAAATCCCAATTTTAAGTGAAATATGAACTTCTTTATCGCATAAAAGAAAATCACATAAAAAGATATTAAGAAGAAATATTAATCACATAACTTCAAATCGCATTAAGAAAATCTGCACAAAATAAACTCAGGGGTATATATAATTTTCATAGCAGATGTGTCTTTACAAGAGCATGCTCTTTGAGAGTTCATTACACAAGCAAAATGGAAAACTTTATCTTAAATTATTACATCTATACAAATATAAAAATATGATAATAATTAACAATTATATTTATTAGTAAATCAAAAATTTAAAAAAAAATAATAGTAATAATTAAAAAGAAATGAATAATATTAAATAAAGCAAACAATTGTGATTTTTTTTTTTTTATGTATATATTCAAAAACCTGTCCTATCATTAGATTATCATTAATACAGAAGTTTAAAATGTAAAAACAAAAACAATCTTAATATATAAATATATTAAAAATAAATAAAAGTTATAAAATATTTGTATACAAATTTCATGCAGATCAATTAATATTTCATACACAGTGAAGTTCCTATCTATATTACTATGTTTGTGACTTTGCAAAAAATATTGCAATAATCTTTAAAAATCTAGAATGATTTCTTTTTTTGTATAGAAATTTACTAGAATATAAATTTTTGCTTTGTTTTTCAAAAAATTGTAATTTGCAATATAAAAATGCATAAAAATCTACATTGCATTGTTTTCAATTGATGTCATAAGAATCCAAAAGGAGAGGTAAACTGATTAACAGATTATGAGTTGAAAACTTTTTTAAATAAAAAATATAATTTTAGATAACGCAAGGTAAAAAATTTTGAATTTGTAAATATATTTTAAATTAGTTAAATTGTGTTTGCATAACAATTTAGATAAGTTATAATATAAAGTTGTAATTATAAATTTATTAAACGCACATTGATTACGTAAGTAATATTTACTGAGGCTATAACCTCGATAATATGCGTATAAAAATGCGATAGTAGGGACCTCTACAGGTGTTTTAACCACAAGCTTACGCTATAATAATAAATTTGTAAACTATAAGGGATTTGAACACAGATTTTCAAGCTATCCACCCTATGTTATACAATTGATATACATGTGAAAAAGATAAATGATCTCCAATATACATATTTCATGCTGAACCAGCACTCATCAGTTGATTCACATCATCATTTCCCAAACATATATAAATCAGTGCTCGGTTAATATTAAGATAGAAAATGTTCAAACTTTAATGAGAAGGCTTCAATATACTCTGCTTTCCAATTCTTCAGCCATCCATACCATTGAAAATTTGATGATGTAACACCCAAATCCCTTGTTGATGTCAATTTTATTGTCATAACCATATTGACATTAAGTCACTCTGACCCTTCATATATAGGACCTTATCTATTTAAATACACAGAAGAGGGGTGGGCAAAATACAGGCTGAAACTGTGGTATAGATGGCTGAAGAATTGAAAGATGGAGTAGATTGAAGCCTGTCCATTAAAATTTGAAGATTTACTATCTTAATATAAACTGAATACTGTTGTATATATATATGGGAGATGTTGATCTTGACCAACTGATGAGTGCTGGTTCAGCAGGAAATACATATATTGGAGATCATTTATCTTTTTCACATGTGTGTGGTCATGTGTATCGGTTGTATGAGATAAAGAGTGGATATCTGAAGGGATCTTGAAAGACTGTGTTCAAATATCCTACAATTTACATCTAAAACTCCAAATATATAAATTATACTTGAATTCAATTAAGTAATGATTTTGATAAATTTGCAGGATTTTAATATATATATTGAAATAAATTTAAAATGGCACAGGTACAGCAAGACAAATACTACTGAATTTGATAAACTTTTAGGGATGTCAGTACTTTAAGACATGAAAAATTGAAATTCTAAAATGCTGTGGGTGCAGCAAGAGTATTACTATTGAATATGATAAACTTTTACCATTTCCCTTTAAATATATTCTCATACAATAAAACAAGTTTTAAATATATTTAATAAGATGTAAGAAAGTAAATTTTATAATGGCATAGATATTTTCCAGGTTTAAAAAGTACATTAACTAAAAAAATATATATATACAGTATATATATATATTATAATAAAAAGATAAGCTAAATATAAGAAATAAAAAATAAATGTGAAGTATTTTTCTAAAGAATGTCAAATTACAATAAATATAAAAAAAGATAACTTCTCTATAGTATTAAAAATTATCTAATATAATAAATGATTTAATTTTAAAAATAATAGGAATGTGCACAATAAATTAACAATCTTTGATTAAGTGTTTTATAAATTATATGCTTTAAATTATTAAAAATTATCCAATACAATATTTTAAACAATCCTTAAAATATATTTTTATTTTTGATGCAGTTCATGCTGAAAAATATTTTTTCATTTTTTTTCACTTGGAATTTACATAACCAATAAACAATAAAACTTAGATATGAAAACTATAGTATTTTCACCAAATGAGCCAATTTTTATGGGACCATATATCAATCTAACACCAATTTCAACCCTTCCTCCATAGGTTTTTACTCATACTATCATGTTTCCACGTATTTTTCTCAATATCACATTTAAAAATTGTATGTAAACCTAATCTGACATATGTATCTTGTTATGTAATAATTTTTTTTTTTCAATTATTGTAAATCATGTTTTTCTTTCTTATCACAAACAAGATTCTATTACATATTGTAAAAGAGGGAAAATCCACCTTTTCATTTTGAAGTTCTAGTATGGTTTAAAAAATATCTTTGATTTAGTTTTTACTTAAGGATTTGTAAATAGGTTATTATTATTATTATTATTGTTATTTAGTTCAGGTTTATTTATTTAATGTGCTTTGTTTTATGATGATGAGATTTTAATAGCAATGAATATATATAAATTTGCGAGTGTGTATATAAATGAATAATTATTAATAGTAGCATTTAAATTGCCAATTATGATTATATTGTACTATTTATTTATTTTTTTAAAATTATAAAAGATGTAATAATATTATTCTGATTGTTTATTTATTTTGTATATTATAAAATAAATTTTTCAATGTAATATTTTTTTTTATTGACATTATTTTTTATTTTGTTATTTAAAAAATATTTTAAAACCAATAAACAATAGTGTTAAAGATTTTTCAATCTGCACGTGAATTACAACAATAGGCCAGGGGATCACTATGGAAATGGAGAAGATAATCACCATTATTGATTATTAATTAATAAAACAGAGGGAAAAAAAGTCATAGCTTTATTTTTCTATTCTACAAATTATTCTTTTAGATATTAATCTAATAATTCCTGGATAAAGATTTAATACTAAACATGATTTACTAAATACAAGTTTCATTATCTGAGGCAATTGCCTCTCCTTTGCCTAACTTATTATGCCATTGGAATCTAGTAGAATATGTAGCCAGAAATTAAACCTGCGTTCATAAATAGATTTTGGAAAAAAACTATTTATATATTTTGTTTTAACTACAAATTTCTTTGATGATCCAGACTAATAGTTAACTTTAATTATTTATATAACTGAATATCAAGAAGATGACTGGAATCAATTGTTTTAACAACAAGAAAAAATCTATCAATTCAGCAATAATATGTATACATATTTTAACATTATTTTGATCTACGCTGGAATAGATAAAATAAAAGAAAAACGCTTGAAATAACTTATGAACTGGGGAAGTGAAGAAACATTAAAAGAAATTAAATGGTAATTAAAATTTATCATTTTTGTTTTTGTTTTATATGTCTATTTTTTTTTTTTATAACATTTTAAAATATCTTTATAAAATATATACGATTGTGAGATTCATAACTAGTTTATAAGTTTATTTTTAAATGTTTAAACTTATTAAGAATAGGGAAAGTCAATTTCTAATATATATCTGTTTATTTATTTTAAGAAATTGTATATCTTAAATTGAGAGAATATATTGTTAAATGCCAAGTTAAAATAACGATTGCAAAAATATGTGTATATATATTTTTTATATAATATTTGATTCGCGTTATACATACAGA
The DNA here is from genome assembly GCA_028023455.1 of Epiperipatus broadwayi. Lineage (NCBI taxonomy): Eukaryota > Metazoa > Onychophora > Udeonychophora > Euonychophora > Peripatidae > Epiperipatus > Epiperipatus broadwayi. Next base: position 2,943,660 of record JAQFVV010012549.1, read on the forward strand.
TATATTAAATAATAATGTCATGTATCAATTTAAATTGGAAAACAATAAAGTATATTTAATTGCATAGGAGTTGTATAAATATACAAATTTTATAGAACTGTATTTATAAATTATATTATTTAATAATTATCTTAATTCTTCAATTATTTTAACTATTATTAATAATAGATGTACTTTGAAAGGATTGGATTAATTTACAGTATTAAATTTGCATTTGAAAGTTGTCTTGATCTATATATGTTTGGTTTATACATAAGGGCTCAGGTGGGATAATATTTTTTTTTATATATTGTGATAGGTTTAATAAACCTTAAGTTAATAAAGTTAAGGAGTAAATGCTAAACTTTCCAGGCTAGGATAAGCCTTATATTAATGAAAAAACTTAAGTGGTTGATGCCTTATATTTATATTTAAAAAAAACTCATGTAGTTGATGTGCCTTAATAAATAAGAAGCCCAAGTAGTTAATGTTCCTCATAAAAGATGTGGTTTAGAAAAAAGTGAATAAATCCTTATAGCATAGTGGGAAGAAGTTCTTGATATCATCTTCTGTATCATTTTGTTAGTTGATCCAATCTTAAAAAACATACATCTATAACCTAAATTATTAATTTAACAAGATATCTACAATTTTTTTGTCTATTGATTTAATTTCATAACAGCTTTATACAGTTCCTATGTAAAATATAAACTGCAAGTTATCTCTATTGTCAGTAAATATATATATTTGAATTATATTTTAAAAAAATAGAACATTTGAAAACAAAACAGTTTTATGTTTTCCATATATATATATTTGTGCTATTATAAAAATATAAAATCACAATCTTGGAATAAAGCTTATATCATTTGTTTTAAATAAAAGAATGACTTTGAGTTTTTATTTGAAATTTGTTAATATTTTTCTTTTTCTCTTTTTAGTACATCAGTTATTAATTTTCTTTTCACAAGCCACCAATAATGGAAATATTAAATTACATGTAATCTTACTTGTGAATATATATTTTGGATTCAATAAAATTCCTTTTGTTCCAATTTATATTTAATATAATCAAATTGTTAGTTAAGTTAACCTTGAGAATTAATCAGTAACATGCCTTAGTCAATGCTCTGTAGTATTTAAGTTTATTTCGTATAGCTAGCCGTAGTAACAGTATAAGTAATGATTAGAATACATTCAGTCATGAGTGATATATTTTTAAAGTATAGGTCATTTATTATCTGTAACTTTATAAATTGGTCATTTAGTCAAATAAAGTTAGACATACTAACCTGATTTATTGTAATTCATACTCAATGGCTGGAATTAGTATATTTTATTATATTTATTTTTGAGGCAATTTAATTTCTCTTTATATGTATATGGCATATCATTACAATTGGCACTACCAGCTAGGGCAACCATAATTTCTATTACATTTTGATTATGATTAAGATAAGTGTATCTTTTCATATGTAGATAAGGCATACTATTGTATTATATTAATTTCATCTTTTCATACGTAGTATTATATGTTCTATTACAATATGTAATATCATCAATCACTTTGTATCTCTAAGACCTCATGTTTTCAAATGTAACCATTTTTTGAATCTCAATAAAGTTTACCCTTTGAAACATAAAAAAAATATATTTATTCTTATCTTTTATATATATAATACATGCATTGATTTAGAGATGGCACTTCTGGAAGCTTGGAGAGTTCCAGTCATTTTTACTTGGACAGACTTATTACAATTACTGTCATTATCGATAATAATATTTGTTATTAAACCACTAAACATCACATGATCACCATTTCTTATATCTGCTCAAGCTGTTAAAGCAGAAAAAACTCTCCATAAAGTCGTGCAACTCAGTGCAAACCAGTTATCAATGAATGCTAGAAGGCTTGTGCATAAAATCCCTATCTAGTGCCTACTCATCCAATATCCCCAGAGTAGTTTCTAGCTTATGGCTTTCATCAGTGAGGGGCCTCACTGATGAAAGCCACAAGCTAGAAACTAGTCTGGGAATATTAGATAAATAGGCTCTTAGACCCAAGGTATTAGATAGAGATTTTATGCAAAAGCTTCTGGCATCCATTGATTACTCTGGCTTGCACTGAGTGGCACTACTGTATGAAGAGTTTTGCCTGTTTTAATAATTTGTTAATGAAGTTTATTAATCAAGAAGCATGAAAATGAATAAATAAGGATTTTTACAGTATTTTAACCAGGAATAGAAACATCATCAGGTAACCTTGGAAATTAAATCAGTTCTTATCTACCATCCCCATATATCAACATGATATTTATTCGTTAAATTATAAATACATGATTCTATTAAATATATATATATATAAATAAAATAAAGGAAACTATGCTAATATACAAATACAAACAAGACTTAATTAACAGATAGGCAGAAACTTAAGATCATGGAATTGTAGGAAAGTTAACCTTTCAAAGTGTTAGTTGACAAAGACTACGAGGATAGTCTAAAGTGCTGCTAAGTGGATAAAATTTTTTAAAGTTATACTTTACATATATCTAATTACTGTATTTATAAATACTTGATTATAATATATATATATATTGTAACTGTTGATTGTGTGGTCCCAACTACGTAACGTAAGTGCACTAAGAATCTTAACTTCTATCACTGATCAACTCCCTCTGCACATTATCAGCTATTAAGAGCTGTATCCAAAAGCATTTCATGCTATCTATTTTATGCACCAAAGACCACAATCAACATCTGGAGCAACTTACCACAGATCAAACCAATGATCTAACATAAACTTTATGATTTAATTTGATCGCAGCCAGGGTGTACCGCGAAGACCTATCATAGTAGTATGATAAACACATTAAACAAATTATAAGTGCAATTTTATTATTTTCAAACCTTAATTTGCAAATTTTATTGTATGCGACCCGATGGCCGACCATGTACAAGATGGCGTAATTTGCGGAATTACATAAGATTATGAAATTTTAAATCATCTATATGATTTTTATACGAATGCTAGTCTAGGTAAAGCTTTGCAAATAAATAAATATAAATACTTGGGTTCTTTTATATAGTTTACTATATTACTGAGACTCTTATTGCTAACAAATGACAATTTAAAAACGTTAAGTAAATATATTCAATCTTATCATTATTTGGTCAATCTGTTTACAAGTTTAATAATTAATTTGTATTGTATACTAGAATCAACTACGCAAAGCCAAAATGATGGAAAAGGTAAATGGGATTTTATTGTACCTTACACATCATAAACTACCAAAGACGAGAAGCATCTAAATGTTTTCTCAAAAATATTAATAAACTCTTATCATGTTGACGATAGTATGTACTTCAATGTATGCTCTATTCAAGGTTTATGATTTCTGATTTTAAGAATGACACATAGCAACGGCACAGTAAGTTTAATTAAAATCAACTTTTATTTACAAAATGATTAATAATAAGTAATTAATTCCCAACGTAATAATTAAATAAATAAATAAACAAATAAGATAAATAACTTAAAATTCCATCAACTTTCTTCAAGAACATGTTATAGATACAGTTTTAAAATCTAATCATACCTTATATTTCAAATTTTATGTAGTGAATGTATTGAGAAAGTTATACTAAATTCAATATCAATTCATGAGATATTCAACGTCATTTCCAGATTCAATAAATCCCTACCGTAAACTTATAATAATAAATAATATTATATCTGTAAGCTTTAGCTATAATGTAATTATTAAGCAAAATGGAAATTTAAACTTACATCCCGGTAAATAATAATTAACCAACAGTTAATTATTTTGAAGTAACTTGATTAGAATGTCCTGCTACCATTTGATGATTTAACTTATCAATTATACTGATAAATGAAAGAAGATGATTTAGCAGATCAACTAAAATCTTTTGCCCAACTTAGATCTATGAAGTAAACATATTCCTGTGGATGTATTCATCTACACGAAGGAATTAAATAATTTATACCATCATAATGCAAAAAGTACAAATACACCATTCCGCGGATTAACCACCAGCGCAGGAATGAGTATAAAATACAAATGGCAATTAAATAATCTGCGGATTAACCACCAGCACAGATTAATGCCCTTTAACATTATAAAAAAACAACATTACCATTTACTTCACATTAAAGTGCCAAATCATCATCCTCAGTTATTCTGACTATTCAGAAAACACTAACACTTTAGCAAATATGGGTTCTTGTATAATAAAATGCTAAGCTAATCAGGACGACTAATGTACTAACTTCTCTTACTTAAACTAAAAAATGTGTAATATAATATAATTAATAGTATTATATAGGAATACAAATCTGGAAAGATTAACAAAATACCTCATAAAGATTTATACAACTCATGAATACACTTAGTATTTTTCAAGCTGTTTCGCGAGCGCTATTCTCTTGAATAAATATTTTATTCAACCCTTATTGATTTAAACTTAATAAAATATACTTAGAAACTTCACATGCAAGTTCCGATAACGATAAACGTAAAATAATGCATTATGCATCTAACATAAAATTTAACAGGTATGTGTGTGATATAAATTAAATGTAAAGCATTTTACAGTTCAATACATGAATTATAACAGGTGTGTGTGTCACAACTTGGATTGTATAACGTTTTATAACTCCAAATATGATCCGTGGGATCCTTGTACGATATGTCGAACAATAAATCTATGAAGCAATAATTATAACTATAATTTAATTCCATACATGCAATTTTATCCGTTGTATTGGTTATTATAATTAATATTTGATGAACAATTTTACGTAGCTCCTAAGACATGAACAACTTCAAAATATGAAACGCAGAATTTAAATGAAAATGTTTTTCATTAAGTTATTAATCTCTACATTTCTCTATTAAAATGTTCCAATTTTATTACATCCATGCGAATATTTATCCATCCACGCTTAAATATAGGAATATTAATTATAGCACTTAATTCAATCATTCCAAATTGACGATAAAATTAAAAATAGCTTTGATTAATTATTTGAAGATTATTTATTATCCAAATGTTAAACAAGTTAATTAGCAAATATATTACTGGCATTGTAGAATTAAATATCAATCAATACTATATTTTTATTAGAATTAGAAACGGAAATATTTAAAATATGTTGATAACTTTAACATTTTACTTTAATTTAGACTTCTTTTTATTTAAAAAGCAAATTTTCATATTCATAACTTCTGTAATTAAAATACTTTTAAATGTTTCAAAATTGTAAAATAATAAATATTTCAAAACATACCAAATTCTTGCAATCAATTCTTTTAAAATAGGAAGCTCCGACATTTCAAAATGTAATATTGGAAAATTCTTACTATTGGCGATTCGATCCACTTGGCCAGCCGACTTGAACAGACTTTATTAATTTAGCAAGGCATCTTCTAATTAAATACCACTATATTATTTACGTTTATAGCAAACTTTGTGGTAGTCCGATTACTTATTTTTTACTTTAAAATAAACTTGGCAAATTTACACTACTTGCCTTTACCATTTTCTTTTCATTTCTCCCTCCAAAAGCAAACTATCAGACAATCGTCTCTTAAATTCGCGCTTTTTTCTTTTTACATTGAGACGCCTACGCAATTACTGTATTTATTTTTAATAATTAATATTTAATTGAACAAATGGTTTTTTAATTCAATGTAAATAATAATTTAAGATCATTTTAAACAATTAAAACTAAAATATTATTTTTAATAATATTTTACCAAATTTTTATATGTGGTCAAATTTTTAAAAGTTAAACGTTTTGACATGAGTTAGCATATGGGAAGAAGCAAACTTAAATTTATTAAAATAATGTAAGAGAGTAGTCTGTTCAAAGTGCAAATCAAGCCAATCAAATCACCAAAAGAAGAAAGAGAAATTTTTATACTAGTTACAACAAATAATATATTTTATAC